>OX638133.1:62341366-62493866 GCA_951804985.1 Dryomyza anilis | reverse complement strand
CAAGTGTTTACCTTATTTGAATTTATTATTTTAAATTTTCTCACAAATTGTTGAATTTATTATATATATATTTTTTTTAATCTGATTAAATTTAGTTTAAAAAATTTATTTAATTTCCAATACAAATTTGTTTATCTCTTTTGAAAGTTTAATATAAAATAAAATGTTAGATAAAATTAAATTTTACCCCTGATTTTTTTTTATTTTTCTTTAATTTTAATTCCCTTTTTTTCATATTTTTTTTCTTCATTAAAAAAAATAATAGTTAATATCTGTTATTTATATATTTTTTCGCATATCATTTTTTTCATATATATATTTTTTCTTCTCTGCTTATTTTCTCCTTTTTTTTCTTCTCTTTAATAATAATTTTTATATCTCCTTCTTTTTTTTTAATTTTAGTTCCCCTTTTTTCATATTTTTTTTATATATATTTTTTTATCTCTTTTTTTTTCTTTAAAAATTGAATAGTTAATAATATTATCTTTTTTTTTCTCCGTAATAAAAATTTGTTTTATATATATTATTTTTTTTTATATATATATTTTATCTCTTTTTTTTCTTCTTTAAAAATTGAATAGTTAATATTATTATCTTTTTTTTTTGTCTTCTCTATAATTAAAATTTGTATCTCTCTTTTTTTAATTCCCCATTTTTTTCATATATATATTTGTTTTTTCATATATATTTTTATTTTTATTTTTTAACTCTTCTTATTTTTTTCTCCTTACTTTTCTTTAAAAATTATAAATTCTTCTTTTCTTTTATTCATTTTATTTATTTTACTAATATTTTTTCCCTTTTACTAGATATTTATATATCTTTTTTTTTTATAATTCTTCTTCTTTAAGTAATTTAAATTATCATAAGTAAGTTCTTCAAATTCATTTAAAATTTATTTGTTATTAAACTTATTCAAATTGAATTTATTCAAATTATTGTTTATGGTATCAAAAAAAACTGAGAGATCTGCATTTATATGCCAGCTATTAACGCTTGCTTAACGTATGATATACAAACGGTCATACAAATTGCGTATGTGCTTCAGCATGAAACACTTAGGTGTAATCATATTCAAGGTTTGTTAGCTTGCGCTATTAATGTAGGTCAGTAAGACAATTGTTGGTTTGCGTTATCCGCATTGAATACGACAATTTTATGACGAATGTTCATTTAATTTTATATGGAGACAATTTGTTACCTTTGCTTAATTTATTTTTTTCTCAATTGATAATTAACTAACTTTAAAATTATAAGTTCTTTTCCTAAAATAGTTATATATAAAATAGTTTTATTTTTTATAACTATAACGTATTAAAACGTCCTATGTTTTTGTTTTTCTATTATATTTTTTCTTTTGTTTTTACTTACTGCTTTCCTAAACTATTCATATTTATTTCTTCCTCTAAATGACGAGTTATTTAATGTATTATTTAATGATTACTCTATATCTTATGGTTAGATTTATTTTGTCTATATGTTTCATAATGTTTCCATAACGTTGCCATCTACGAGTTTAATTGTGTTCTAACCTAGTGTAATATTATAATATTTTTAGTTTTAACGGCATACACTATTTGTGATATGCATTTAACAAATTATTGTGAATTTTCTTACCTTTGTTTTTGATCAATATCGTCGTGGTCACTGGCCCACTTCCCTCTACGACGTAGGGTCCCTTCCAAATTGGAGAGAACTTATTCTTCCTAGTTTGGTTTTTCATTAAAACCATGTCGTGTGGTTTGAATTGTATAGGTTTGAGATTCTTGTCGTATTGTTTTTTCGACAAATCCTTGGCCCTACATTGATTTTGCCTGACGAATTCGTGTGATCGCTGTATTTGGTACTTTAGTACCTTATTGTAGTTTTCTGTGTTATGGAAAGGTGAACATTTACGCTTTAAATTCGTAGGCATGTCGAAGTAAAACCCGTACAACGTACGGAATAGTGTTTAACCCGTCGACGTATGAACCGTGTTATTATGAACATGCATTGCAGAATTTAACCCTTTGTCCCAGTTTGACCCATCTTCTTCAGCAAAACTACGTAAATATTCAGCTAGTGGACGATGACTTCGTTCCAATGACCCGTTTGCCTGTGGATGGTAGCGTGTTATATGTAATTTTTTAATTCCTAACAATTTACATGTATCCGAAAATAGTTTGGAAACGAAGTTCGATCCATTGTCTGTTACCAATACTTTGAGTATATTGTGGCGTGTAACTATTTCGTTGAAGAATGCTTTTGCTACGGTGTTGGCTTCCGCATCGGGTATAGAATTTAGAAAAATCGTCTTGAAACGTTAAGATGTATTTATTCCCTGAAATGGGGTCAGGCAGAACACCCGCCAGTCAAAGGGTCTGACTGGCGTATCCGTTAGAACCATTGGCATCCTCGTCAGCCTTGAACTTTTGTTTACCTGGTATTTTGAACAATTTTTCACATAATCCTTTATGTGCTTCTGCATACTCTTCCATCGGTACTGTTGTCGAATTCTTAAAAACGTTTTTACGCCCCCTTGGTGACCACCTCACGGTGAATCGTGAAAATCCTTAATTACCGTCTCTTTGTCCCGAGGTTCAGTTAGAATTATTATATTGTCATTTTCCTTTGTTATGAAATCGCCAGGATCGCATTCTGACTGTTTCTTATCGTCTTCCTTGTCTCTTTTCTTGGTTTTTGACGTGTTTGTACTACAACTACCTTTTCAGTATTATTCGGTATGCGGCTAAGCGCATAAGCGTTTTAATAACTTTTTCCCGGTTTGTAATGAAATCATATTCCGATAATTTGTGTCGGAAACGCGCAAGACGTGATGTCTGATCTTTTAAGTTTGCTATACCCTTTAGGGGCTGATGATCTGTATAAATTTTAAATGGTCTTCCCAAAAGATATACCCTAAAATTTTTTGTTGCCAATACAATTCCAAAAATTCTTTTTCTATAGTAGAGTAGCGTGTTTCCGCATCGTTAAGAGACCACTGGCAAACGCGATCGGACGGTCGTTTCCAACTTCACCTTGCGAAAGAACTGCGCCAATTGCTTTGTTACTGGCGTCTGTCGTGAGCAAAATATCCATATATATATATA
Organism: Dryomyza anilis; assembly: GCA_951804985.1. NCBI lineage: Eukaryota > Metazoa > Arthropoda > Insecta > Diptera > Dryomyzidae > Dryomyza > Dryomyza anilis. The sequence goes on along the minus strand of OX638133.1, from coordinate 62,490,777 downwards.
TATATATATATATATATATATATATATATATATGTATAATATATATATATATATATATCTATCTATATATATATATATATATATATATATATATATATATATATATACATATATATATATATATACATATATATAAAAAACAAAACAAAAAACCAACAAACAAACAAAAAAAAAGACACCGAAGGTGTCCGAAATATTGAAAAATATTGAAATTGAAAAAAAGAGTTTTTTTTCTAAATTAATCAACCTGACCTCAAGCCTGACCTCGAACCTGATCACAACCTGCTAAACTAAAAGGTCGATAAAAATAAATATTAATATTTTAATGTATTTATTTTTTTAACTACTTACATTTTATTTTATATCTAATCTACTCTTGCTGTTGCTGCCTATTGCTGCTGTTTGTTGATGAGCGATGTTAAGTACCTGCGGCGCACGTTTCTTTGGAGTTGTAAACAACAAATAAAACGATTCGGTCTATTTGGACGAAATGACATTATAAGTATGTCAAAACTAAGAATTGTATATGCTAGCATCGACTATCGACGCGTAACGACGAGTAGTGCAAATAATCATCATGCGGCAAGACGCGTCAGCAAAATACAAATATATATTTATAGAATTCTCAACATGGCTGCAGTTGCACATATACACAAATACTCAAATGCCATTAATGAACAAAATTTTTTCTGTGTACAAATGACCCATGCGCGCAATTAAATAATGGGCCCTATTATGATTAGCGAAGCGAATGCTTTTGGCGAAGCGAACGCAATTTGGCGAATGAACTGGCGAATGTACTAATTTTTATGGTTTTAAAAGTAAGCAACACTTTCAATATTGACAGATCAAATGACGGATTTCCGTGTTGCAAAAAATAGTTTCATGTTGCGTGCTTTTAGTACTGCCTTTTTTTTAGAACAGATACTATTTTATCTTAATATCTATTTTCGGTTATTAAAAAACCATTTAATATAATTTATGGTTTAAAAAAACGTTAACTCGATTCAGAACAATAACACTTTTTCGATTTTTTTGTTATTTTTTGTCTATAAAAGATCAAAAATTATCCAAATAAACTTCGGAACAATTCAAGTTAGTTAAAATTTACAGTTAAATATGTTTTTAAATGTTAATATTGAAATTATTATTACATACAAATAAATACTTTTTATTAAAAAAGTAGTTTTTTTATTTGGAGCAATACTTCTTTTATTTTAATTTAAAGAAACCCTAGAGTTTCAAAACAGCTGCTGTGAATTGTCTTGTTTAGAAAAATAATAAAAATGTTCCAAAAAAACGATGGGCCCAAAGAAGAGCGCGTTAAACAAAAGCCAATACGGTGTGCAGAAAGCTGGAGCGACGACGAGGAGTAAGACTAAAATAAGTGATAGTGATGGTGGTCTGTCCTCCTAAGCATTCATCTGTGGCACAAATAACTTCGCGCGATGAACCAAGCTGCATCCTCAGCAGCTGTCGGAGCAGTTCCAGACATTTCTTTTATTAGTGTTAAGTTTAAAATCAAAATAAAAAGTGTGAAAAAAATTGGTTTCTTTACGTTTATTAGTTAGCTCACAAAAAACTCAAAATTATAGACATCTTTTTAGAAAAACTAAACGATAAGATAAATTGAAAATCAGAAAAAGCCTAACAAACAAAAGCACAAAAGAAAAAAAAAATAAAAATCAAAAGAAAAACTGAAAAACAATATATAAAGATACGTTCGCCGATTCGTCACATGAACTGTTGATTCGCTTGATTTTGACACTTGAAGCGAATGAAAATCGGTTGAGTGTTTCATGTTTTTTTACGTTCGCTTAACTTTTCCCGTTTTTTGGCGAATGAAGTCTGGCGAATGTAACCGTAATAGCTTTTTGGACGTTCGCTTCGCCAAAACCATTCGCTTCGCTAATCATAATAGGGCCCTATGTCTATTATTTGCACTGGACATCTAGCAATTGAATTCAGAACAGTTTTATTTCAAAATCGTTAGCGCTTTTTGTCCATTAACTAATTAAAATATTCAAATTTAAAAATGTATTTGGAATTCGCAAAAAATAAAATAAATCATATTTTTAAAAATTTCAATGCATTCCGAACCATTTCACAAATATGTATATGTTTTTTCGCATAAATGTATGAGATATTGACCTTTTAGATGACTCCTACTTCAGTTTTTTTTATAGTCGAAAACACAAAATCGAATTGCGCAACCTCTAAAGGTTCGCGAATTTCAAAAAAATATTGGCTGTGTGCTTTTGTCTCCATTTGTAATAATATGGTGAGCGGTCCCGTTAAAAAATAAAAAATCGATAAAATTTTGCATCACCTTTTGCATCATATATATATATATATATATATATATATATATATATATTTATATATATATATATATATATTTATATATATATATATATATATATATATATATATATATATATATATATATATATATATATATTAATTCACTCACAAGTATTAATTCGGTTGGATTATCATTATAAGAATTAACAAATTAAACAACAGATATTTATAAAAAAAAAATATATATATATATAAAACAAAAAAAAACAAACAAACAAAAAAAAAACATATCATAATTATTATTGGCACACATTCAAATATTCAAATATATTTTTAAATATATTATCATTATTTTAAAATATACATATAATCGTTATTATTCTTAATATTAATTCTAAAAAACCATCATTTCTATATATCCAAAAATATTCCTAAGATATCTAGTAAAAAATTATTATTATTCTTAATATTAATAATATTTTTTTTCCATAAGCGGGGAGAAATGTTGTGAATTACCTCACACATTTTTCTTTTCTTTATGGTTCTTCACTATTCATTCAGTTTTGGATGTTGCTGTACACATGTTGAGCTCATCATGTTTATCATATCATGTTGAACTCATGTTGTACAGCAACATGTTCATAGCATTGTCCCAACGCTTCACTTTGGCAACAATGATTATAATTTGGCAATGCGCTAAAGCTATGCTTAGACCACACATTTGCAATAGAATTTATCATTGCATGATTAGGGGGCTACGTTAGAATTTAAGAAAAGCTTGCAACGAAGGTATTGGTAAGACCTTTCGTTGCAATTTAAAAGATTGTAGTTTAACCAACCTCAAGTGGAGAAACTAAAATAATAAAAGTGTCTTTTCCACTCTAAAAATAAAATTGTCTTTTGATTAATTAAATTGTAAAATAAATCAATAAATGTAAATTAAACCAACTAAAACTTTACAAATGTAATAATTCTAACTGAACCCCGCGACTTAGAGACGATAATTAAAGGTTTTCACGATTAGGTGGTCACCAAGATGGTGTAAAAACATTTTTGAGAATTCGGGAACAGTACCGATGGAAGGGTATGCAAAAGTAAATCTAATGGTTACATTCTGCAATGCATGTTCATAATAACACCGTAGAGCCTGCCGTTAAAACTGAGGATATTATAATATTACTCTAAGATAGAACCCATAAAAGTAACAATATAAAACGAATTTTCTAAGCGTTGACAATTAAATTCGTAAATTGCCACATTATGGTAGAAAGTTAAAAAAAAGAAATCTAACCATACGATATAGAGAAGTCATAAAATCAAACATTAAATAACTCATCATTTAGAGGAAGAAATACATAGGAAAACGAAAAGTAAGGAAAACAGCACAAGAAATATTAAAGACAATAATGTAGTAATAAAAAAAAATAAAATATATAAAAATAAAATATATATAAATATATATATAAATATATATATATATATATATATATATATATATATATATATATATATATATATATATATATATATATATATAAATATATATATATATATATATATATATATATATATATTTTTTTTTTTTTCTTATATATATATTTTATCGATTTTTTATTTTTCAACGGGACCGCTCACCATATTATCACAAATGGAGACAAAAGCACACAGCCAATTTTTTTTTTGAAATTCGCGAACATTTAGAGGTTGCGTAATTCGATTTTGTGTTTTCGACTATAAAAAAAATCTGAAATAGGAGTCATCTAAAAGATCAATATCTCATGCATTTATGCGAAAAAACTTATACATATTTGTGAAATACTTCGGAATGCATTGAAATTTTTAAAAATATGATTAATTTTATTTTTGGCGAATTCCAAATACACTTTTAAATTTGAATATTTTAATTAGTTAATGGACAAAAAGCGCTAACGATTTTGAAATAAAACTGTTCTGAATTCAATAGCTAGATGTCCAGTGCAAATAATAGACATAATTAAATTGCGCGCATGGGTCATTTGTACACAGAACAAATTTTGTTCATAAATGGAATGAATGCCATTAATTGAGACAACAAAGTAGGCATTTGAGTATTTGTGTATATGTGCAACTGCAGCCATGTTGAGAATTCTATATATATATATTTTTATTTTGCTGACGCGTCATGCCGCATGATGATTATTTGCACTACTCGTCGTTACGCGTCGATAGTCGATGCTAGCATATACAATTCTTAGTTTTGACATACTTATAATGTCATTTCGTCCAAATAGACCGAATCGTTTTATTTGTTGTTTACAACTCCAAACAAACGTGCGCCGCAGGTACTTAATATCGCTCATCAACAAACAGCAGCAATAGGCAGCAACAGCAAGAGTAGATTAGATATAAAATAAAATGTAAGTAGTTAAAAAAATAAAGACATTAAAATATTAATATTTATTTTTATCGACCTTTTAGTTTTAATAAGTTGTGATCAGGTTGTGATCAGGTTCGAGGTCAGGTTCGAGGTCAGGCTTGAGGTCAGGTTGATTAATTAAAAAAAAAACTCTTTTTTGTTTTTTTAAATTAATTTGTTTTTATTATTTTTCAATATTTCGGTCACCTTCGGTGTCTGTCTTCAGGAAATTATTAAACCTACAACATTAAATATGACCACAATTTATTAATTAAATTAAATGACAACATTGATACAAAAACATTCACGTAAAACAATTATATAAATACTTCTTACAATTAAGGTAAGTCAACGTCTACTTATAGCTACAATGTTGCTGTTACTAAATTTTGATTATTTTGTGCTTTGTTATGATGTGTCTGTAGATTTGAGCGCAATACTCTGTGTCCGTTTTGTAGTTCATTCGTTTGTCCGTGGAAGTGTTGATTCTATTGTGTATCGTTTCTTGTAATGTGATTCTTGTTGTAAAATCTTCACCTCTTCTATGTTCGGCGAGTGTCGCATTGTGGTACAGAGGGCTGCAAGCGCTGTTTTTTGGTCACTTGTTCTATTCCTTATTTTGTAGTCAGATTTGTGTGCAGAATTTCTTGTCCTTAATTTTGATTTTGTTGTTCCAACATATACTTTATTGCATATGTTGGATCCGTCTCCGTTGCATGGTATATGATAGATAACGTTTGATTTTTCCATTTTGTCCAATTTGGTTTTTGTCTTTGTGAATAGTTTTTTTAAAGTGTTGTCTGTTTTTAGTGCAATATTAATTTTGTCCTTGTCGTATATATCAGAGAATATAATGCGTTCGGAAAGACCCGTTATAAATACCATAGATTTTTAAATTTTTGTTGTTTTGTCCTATTTTTCGTCATGAAGTTTGTTGGTTGCGTTTTTTATGATATCCATTGTCGTTTTGTATTTAAAGTCATTTTTATGTAGAATTTTTTGAATTTTTCTGGTGTTCATCTTGTGGAATTGTTCGTCACTTATTTTTAATACTCTTCTTATAAAGTTATACGCTGTGTTCATTATTATGTGTTTTGGGTGTTTAGAGTGCATATTTATGATTCTTCCTGAGGCTGTCGATTTTTGGTACCAGTCAAGTTTAATAGTGTTGTCAATCCTGATTAATGAAGAGTCTAGATATGGTAATTTTCCATCTCTTTCCATTTCAATTACATCACAAACTTCCATATTAAAATACTTAAATTACTAATAAAACAAAACCACGACGATTTAAAAATAAACAAAACAGAATTAGCATATACAACAGCGCTAATAGAACAAAACATACATGAAGAGGATCACACGACATTCTTTAAAAGTGAAGAAATAATATACGAAAGTTTAAAAAGAACAATAATGAATAAACAAATTAACAAATTTAGAGAATTAAAGAAGAAACATGACAGTGAAATACACACCAAATATAACAAAGAGTGGGTCATCAACAGAACAAACATAGATATTCCAACAAACATAAAACAATTACTGTCTTTAGGACCGAATTGCCCATTTAAAAACAAAAATTCCCTTTATTCAAATGCAAAGCTGACGGAGAAGACATCACACAGACGAATATTATAAAGGAAAGACAAGAGATATCACGAACAAAATTAATAACCACAGTGGACAATTACTTGAACAAAAGATCATTAACGCCAAGAGAGAAAGTCACGCTGAACACAGTGGAACAAACATGAAAATTTGTCAACAAAAATAAAAACTTGTCAATATTAAATGCAGACAAAGGAAATATTACAGTAGCAATATATAAAACGGAATATGATACAAAAATGAAAGAAATTTTACAGGATATGTGCACTTACAAACGATTAAAGAACGACCCCACTACAAAACTACAATCAAAAAACAATTTGCTAGTAGAAAAACTTTTTGGACTTATTATCATTTCACTCAAAGAAAAATATCATCTATTGACGAGCACTGCTACAGCACCAAGGATTTACGGACTTCCAAAAATACACAAAGAAGGAACACCATTACGACCAATATGTTCCTCTATCAACTCACCATCTTACGGACTATGTAAATTCATAATAAATATATTAAAAAACTTGACTAAAGAATCCAAATATAATGTTAAGGACGCAGTTGAATTTAAGTCAAGGGTTAACAATACACATATATTTGACGACGCAACACATATCATTTGACGCAATTTCACTATTTCCGAGCGTACCTGTAAACTTAGCCATAGAAATCATAAAGAAAAAATGGAACAAGATCTCAACATATACTGACATACCAAAAGATTTATTTATCGACATATTGACTTTTTGTATAAAAGAAAATAGGTACTTTAAACATGAGGAGAGGATCTATGAGCAGATGAAAGGAATGCCAATGGCATCACCCGTAATCGCTGACATTGTAATGAAAGAACTTCTAAACTCGACGAAGGAAAATTTTGAGAAAAAACATAGGCTTCTAACCAAGTAAGACGCAATAAATGACACCTTAGAAACACTAAACACGTTTCACAAACAAATTCAGTTCACCCACGAAATTGAAAAAGATGGAAAATTACCATATCTAGGCTCTTCATTAATCAGAATTGACAACAGTATTGACTGGTACCAAAAACCGACAGCCTCAGGAAGAATCATAAATATGCACTCTAAACACCCAAAACACATAATAATGAACACAGCGTATAACTTTATAAGAAGAGTATTAAAAATAAGTGACGAACAATTCCACAAGATGAACATCAGAAAAATTCAAAAAATTCTACATAAAAATGACTTTAAATACAAAACGACAATTTATATCATAAAAAACGCAACCAACAAACTTCATGACGAAAAATAGGACAAAACAACAAAAATTTACAAATCTATGGTATTTATAACGGGTCTTTCCGAACGCATTATATTCTCTGATATATACGACAAGGACAAAATTAATATTGCACTAAAAACAGACAACACTTTAAAAAAACTATTCACAAAGACAAAAACCAAATTGGACAAAATGGAAAAATCAAACGTTATCTATCATATACCATGCAACGGAGACGGATCCAACATATGCAATAAAGTATATGTTGGAACAACAAAATCAAAATTAAGGACAAGAAATTCTGCACACAAATCTGACTACAAAATAAGGAATAGAACAACTGACCAAAAAACAGCGCTTGCAGCCCACTGTACCACAATGCGACACTCGAATATAGAAGAGGTGAAGATTTTACAACAAGAATCACATTACAAGAAACGATACACAATAGAATCAACACTTCCACGGACAAACGAATGAACTACAAAATGGACACAGAGAATTGCGGTCAAATCTACAGACACATCATAACAAAGCACAAAAAAATCAAAATTTAGTAACAGCAACATTGTTGCTATAAGCAAACGTTGACTTACCTTAATTGTAAGAAGTATTTATTTAATTGTTTTACGTGAATGTTTTTATATCAATGTTGTCATTTAATTTAATTAATAAATTGTTGTCATATTTATTGTTGTAGGTTTAATAATTTCCTGAAGACGGACACCGAAGGTGTCCGAAATATTGAAAAATAAAAAAAACAAATTATTTAAAAAAAAAAACAAAAAAGACTTTTTTTTCTAAATTAATCAATTTGACCTTGAGCCTGACGAATCACAACTTATTAAATTAAAATAATAAAATGAAATAAAAAAATTAATATAATAAAATAAATAAAAATAATAAAGAAAATATAAATATTTTTATTTTTAAATAGTTTAATAGTTCATAAATATTATGAATACGTTCATTCAATAAATTTATATTTTTGTATTTTTCGACTCAAAATACATTCACACAAGGTGTATTTAACAAGGTGAGGAAAGTATAAAAACTTCTCTCTTTGTTTTTTAATTTTTTATTTTTTTGTCATTAGTTTTTTTTATTTTCCTCGTTTTCGGTTGATAAATATCGTGTTAAAATTAAAAAAAATTGTCAAAACTGTTAAAAAACGAAAGTTGCGGATAAACTAATGATGAGACAATCGTCGCCTGTCTGTGTCCAGTTGCGGTAAACGAAAATTTCACGTTCCCGAAGCGAAAAATATGGAGTGCGCACTATCCACGCAAATTTTCAAATTTATTGAAACCCCGGGAAAAAAAGATCGTCGTTGGTGCACAAAAATGCTGTCCTCATTGTCGCGCGTGTCTTAACTATATTAATGTTAAATCTACCACACTATTAAAGCATCATCTCAACAATGATCGTTAAGACTTCACTCCCATTCATGCCCATTTATGCCCCTTTCTACACCTTCAACTGCCACGATATGTTTCAGCATTTCAAGTAGCTGTGAAGACGTGTCCATGCCGTAAAACCTCCCATACAACCAACATTTTTAAATTTGCTAACTCCTGCGGCGGAGTTAGCCGCGGTAGCTCAGTGGTTAGTGCGTTGGACTGCGAGCCGAAAGGTCCCCGGTTCAAGTCTGGACTGGGGCTAACAACATCTTTTCATAGAAACATTTTTCTATACCGCGCTACCTCTCGTCAGTAAATGGCAAACCTACGAGAGTAAAACCATTGCCTATGAAAAAGCTCTCACCCGCCGTTCGGATTCGGCAATAAGCTGTAGGTCCCACCACTTTGAGTACAAATATAACACGCACAGCTCAAAATGGTGAGAGAGCTTGGCCGAAGTTCTATACAGGACTGTAGCGCCAAACTATTATTATTATTATTAACTCCTGACTTATAAAATTCTTTAAAAATATCGATGAAAACGATCATACGCCTCACTTTACGTGGCGATTTGCACACTTGGACGAGGACAATGTGTATTAATCAATTGCGAGGATGTGTTATTGAAACGCTGCACAACTGATCTTCACATTTGTACACATCAAGGTGTACATCCTCGCTCAAATGTGCGAAAGATTTGAGTCTCCTTTGTTGTCCTCGATATCTATATTAAAAAATATCTTTGTTGACAAACTTCATGTCATTTAAATGTATTTTATAAAAGCAAAAATACATTTCTAATATAAACAAATAAATTGACTTTAATATACAGAAAACTTAAATAAAAACAAATATCGCACTGACTTTTGTATACAGAAAAATATTTCAAAGTTGAAATATATGTACAGAATTACGCTCAAATTTGTAGCCTCTCCAAATTTTCCTCACCTTCCTTAATACACCTTGCCTTCACAGAATAATTTAATAATATATTGTAAAATAACATAATTCTCTCCAACTACAGTTTCTAATTTTTATTTTACCTACAGTATAAATTTAACAAGTAAATTTAATCAATTTTTTTACAAATAATTTTTTGTTAAACCAACTTTTTGAACACACGAAATTGAAAAATACACTTAAATGGTAAAATAGTTAAAGTGCTGACTTGTATTTCTTAAATTGCTATACATATTATCTACATTAATCAATTATGAAATGCTTAAGAGCGTTTGCAGCTTGTATTATAATTCACAGACTTTAATTAAAAAAAATAAATTTAAGGCACCTCGTGATTTACATCTTGCCGTGGATGAAATCAATTTTAATGAACAAGTAGTGAATAAACTGCCGTATGCAGGTTTTTCTTTTTCGCCACATTTTTTAACTTTGATGTACCAATTTTAGCTAAAGCCAATATAACATTAATCCATAGATCTCGCAGTATATTGTATTGCTATCCAAAAGTTATGGCCTCACCTGTTGTAGTTATGTAAAGAAAAACCAGATGAGAAGGTTAGATCACATGGGAAATTTTTAATTTGGTGTTATTATGATAGTTAGGATTATCAAAAGTATAGTCGGTCTAATCCGACTATAAATACCCTACACATATGTTTGGTTCATAGGTGGTATATAGGTCACCAGTGGTATATAGGTCACCAGGGAATACGAATCCTGAAAATAACTACAAACTTTCCATCCCTGAAGAATTTTCTTTCATTTGATACTCATATTTACAAATGTGTAGGTGTACCGAATTTAGATTTTTTTGTTGGAACCACAAGTCGTTTCGTTGGAAAACATTATTTTCATGTATTTGAGCAAAATGTCAATATATATTTGACCAAAAAAGTTTACCTAAGCATGTATACAGTAATATTGATTAGTAGATGTAAATTTTATATGAGGTATTTGAACATAAGTAATCGGTTCTCAGGTCACAATAGACCAATCATGCCAATTTTCTTGTTCAGACAGCTTAGATATATAAGTAATCTAACTCTAGAGTTTCATTGCTCTAGCTCTTCAACTTTTTCTGTAATCGTGATTTCAACAGACAGACAGACAGACAGACAGACAGACGGACAGACAGACGGACATACTTTTTCATACCGGAGATGCTTTTTTCAGGGTGTTACAAACGGCGTACCAATCTGAAAATACCCTTTCACTCTTAGTGTAGGGTATAAAAATAGTGTTCTACACAGAAAAAAAAGTTCATAATATTTATGAATTTGTTCATCATATTTTATTTATTTATGAAAAAATTCATGATATTTATGAACTTTATAACTATTTGAAAATAAAAATAAACTATTCTTTATATTTAATTGTATTATTTTTTTTATTATATTACTTTTTTTATTTTATTCTTTTAATTTATTTAGTTTTTAATTACATACATTGTATTATATGTATATCTACACTTGCTGATGCTGCCTATTTTCTGTTTGTTGTTGAGCGATGTTAAGTACCTCCGGCGCACGTTCCTTTGGAGTTGTAAACAACAAAAGAAAAGATTTTCTTTATAAGTACGAAATGACATACGAATGAAAAACCTAAGAACTGTATCTGCGATCATCGACTATGGACGCGTCGCGACGAGTATTGAAAATAATCACTGCCCGTCATGACGCGTCAGTAAAATAAAAATATATATTTATAGAATGGTCAAAATGGCTGCAGCACACATACGATCATACACAAATACCTACCTACTTTGTGTTGTATTTCCTATTCTCCTTTATGCTCGGCTGAACTGCTTGTAACGGGGAGGCTGCGCTGCTTTGCCTCAAAAAATGAATATGAATACCTCAATGAACGCAATTCATAACAATTATGAACGTATTTATTATATAAATTTCGCTCAAATTGAGCGATTGGAATATACGAAGAATAGTTCAAAAATAAAATGATTTTTTCCATTATTATGAACGGTGTCCCAATTAACGGCGTTCATTCCATTTATGAACTGTCCATTCCATTTGTGTACTGTCTGATGATATAATGTAATATAGGGGTAATTCCCGAGCAACCTAAAATTTTGTTTTATATTAAAGTCTGTGAATACTAATTCAAGCTACAGATGCTCTTTATCATAATTGATTAATGTCGATAATTTAAGAATTTAAGAAATACAAGTCCGTATTTTAACTATTTTACCATTTACATGTATTTTTCAATTTCGTGTGTTTAAAAGTTGGTTTGACAAAAAATTATTTGTAAAAAAAATTGTTAAATTTTCTTGTTTAATTTATACTGGTGATAAAATAAAACTTAGAAACTGTAGTTGGAGAGAATTATGTTATTTTACAATATATTATTGCTAAATGACTCTGTGAAAGTATTTTGAGTCGAAAAATACAAAAATATAAATTTATCTGGTAGGAATATCATCTTGAATTTAATTTGACAGCTACTAATGACCCATGCGCGCAATTAAATTATGTCTATTATTTGCACTGAACATCTAGCTATTGAATTCAGAACAGTTTTATTTCAAAATCATTCGCGATTTTAGTCCATTAACTAATTAAAATATTCAAATTTAAAATTTTATTTAAAATTTTGAAATTCGAAAAAAAAAAAAGTTAATCATACTTTTAAAAATTTCAATTCATTCCGAACCATTTCACAAAAGATTTTATGGTTTTTCGCATAAACATTTAGATAACTCCTATTTCAGATTTTTTTTTATAATTAAATACAGACGGACATCGCTAAATCGACTCAGGAGGTCATGCTGATCAAGAATATATATATACTTTTCCATACCGGTGATGCTTTTTTCAGGGTGTTACAAACGGCGTACCAAACTGAATATACCCTTTCACTCTTAGTGTAGGGTATAAAAAGGGTATTAAAAAATATAAAACTAACAAAAAATACAGTTAAAAACACAACAAAGAAAAAAATAGAAAAATAATGAAATTAAAAATAGTCGTTAAAAATTTTTATTTTAATTTTTATCTATCATTCTACTTTATATTAAAACTTTTAAAAGAGATATATTAATTTGTATTTGAAATTAAATATATTTTTAAATTTACTTTAATAAGTATAAAAAATATAAATTCTTGAGAAAATTTAAAATAATATATATGTATATACAATATAGCTCTCTCACCAATTTGAGCTGTGCGTGTTATATTTGTACTCAAAGTGGTGAGACCTACAGTTTATTGCCGAATCTGTACGGCGGGTGAGAGCTTTTCATAGGCAATGTTTTGTTGGGGGCGATTATCACAAGGCAACGTGTCTGAGCGCTCGGTGTCGTCTCAAGTCATCTCACTGGTCACCAGAACTGACAAATTGTCAAATGGTCTCTGGATACGACGCTCTACACCACCCCGTGTAGAAGTCGGCTAAAGTGTGTGGCGAACATCTAACTCATAGTGAGGGTTCGTGCGTTGGGTTTGGGTCCCACCACGGAAAAAACCTATGCGCCCAATGAAAACAAAAAAGAAGCCTCGGATAACGACCGATTACCACGATGACGACCCACGCAAAAGTTTTAAGGACCATGATTTACGGATATTCACCTGGAATGTCCGCACCTTTTATAGGGAAGGTGCCTCTATCCTGCTGGCAGATGTCCTCGTTGACATCACCGCTATCCAGGAGATGCGATGGACGGGACAGCGCTGCTCGAAACAAGCGTCCTGTGATATCTTCTACAGCTGCCATGCGGGAAGACACGAATTTGGATGTGGATTTGTGGTCGGTAAGAGACTCCGCCACCTTGTCTCTAGGTTCACGCCCATGGACGAAAGGCTGGCAACAATCCGCATCACGGCTAAATATTTCCACATCAGCCTAATTTGTGCACACGCTCCGACGAACGAGAAAATGACGAGACAAAAGAGCGCTTCTACGATCGCCTAGACAACGCATACGAGTGCTGCCCCCGTCACGATATCAAAATCGTGCTAGGGAATTTTAACGATAAGGTAGAAGAAGGCAGAGAAGCCATCTATTCTCCCCCAATCGGAAAATTTAGCCTCTATGCCAACACTTCCGATAACGGAACGAGTCTAATCGACTTCGACGCAGCATGAAACATGGTAGTTAGTAGCACTAGATTCGAACAAATCGATATCCACAAGGCCACATGGTTGTCGGCCGATCAAAAAACTCGAAACCAAATTGATCAAGTTGTGATTGACGGAAGGCACGCTTCGAGTGTGATGGACGTATGCACTATCCGAGGTGCCAATATGGACTCTGGTCATTACCTTGTGGCAGGCGAGGTCCGCACGCGCTTAAGCGCTGCGAAGAACGTACGGAACCAAACGCAGAGCTAGCTTGACGTCGGAAAGCTGCAATCACAACAGACAACGCAAGCCTTTTTTGCCGAAGAGGTGCTTGGATTCCAACGCCCCCTTGATAAATCAGTGGTATGACCAAGAGTGTCGCGCGGCCACTGCAGAGAAAGACGCTGCGTACAAATCCACCCTGCAGTCAGTAGCTACGCGAGCTGCGAAGGAGCGTTACAAAGAGAAGAGAAGGGAAGAGAGACGTCTTTTCAGGCGTAGAAAAAGTGAGTCAGAATGATGTGAGGAGATTGAAATGCTTGGAGACAGGAATGAGGCTCAAAAATTCTTCGAGAAAATAAGAGGCCTAGCCGGAGGTTCAAATTCCGGAGCCTCTTCTTGTAAATATGAGAACGGGAATCTTGTCACAGATATCACCAGCACACTGAAGATATGAAGCTGCTTACCGAAGATATGAAGCTGCTGACCGGTGATGAATACAGCAATTCCACCGATAGAGAAGTAAACCCGGCAACCACAGTACTTGATGACGACGTTGAGATTCCGCCACCCGACCATGACGAGGTAAGAACAGCCATCGCTATGCTGAAAAACAACAAAGCCGCAGGTGCTGATGACCTGCCGTAAGCAGAATATGTTCGGATGAAAGCATGCCAAGTGACTGGAACCTCAGTGTACTCTGCCCAATCCTTAAGAAAAGGGATCCTACTATCTGCGCCAATTACCGTGGGATCAGCCTACTCAATATCGCATACAAGGTTCTATCGAGCGTATTATGTGAAAGGTTGAAGCCCATCGTCAACAGACTGATTGGACCTTATCAGTGCGGCTTCAGATCTGGAAAGTCCACCATAGACCAGATTTTCAAATTGCGCCTAATCCAGGAAAAGACCCCAGAAAAACAGAAACACACCTACCACCTATTAGTCGACTATAAAGCCGACTTCGACACTCCGATAAGGGAACGATTATACGCCGCAATGTCTGAGTTCGGTATGCCATTTCACGTGGTTTCAGACAGGGTGACTCCCTATCGTGCGACGTTTTTAACTTATTGATGGAGAAAATAGTTCGAGCTGCCGAACTCCGTCAAAGCGGCACTATCCTCAACAAAAGTGTCATGCTGCTCGCATATGCCAACGATATTGATATCATTGGTAGGAGCAAAAGAGTAGTCAGCGCATCATTCTCCAGATTGGAGAAAGAGTCACGTCGAATGGGTCTAGCTGTGAACGTGGACAAGACGAAGTTCCTTGTGTCAACAAGCAAAATGGAGTCCGTGCGTCTTGGACAAAAAGCTGATTTTGACACCCACAAGTTCGACATTGTGAAGGACTTCGTCTATCTGGGATCCAGCATAAACAGCAACAACGACGTCAGCCTGGAGATCAAACGGAGAATAACTATTGCGAACAGGTGCTACTTTGGGCTCAGTAGGCAATTGAGAAGTACAGCCCTCTCTCGCCGGACAAAAATAATGCTCTACAAGTCACTCATCATGCCCGTCCTACTTTATGGTGCAGAAACATGGACGTTGGCCTCCACCGATGAGAGTACTGGGAGCGTTCGAGAGAAAGATTCTACGTAAAATCTTTGGCTCTATCTGCTTTGCTATCAAGATCCAGCGGCTTCGCTGGCTAGGTCATGTCGAACGAATGGATGAAAACACTCCAGCCAAGAAGGTTCGTGAATCGAAACTCGAAGGTGGACAGCGTAAAAGAGGGCGTCCAAATCTGCATTGGAAAGACCAAGTTGAGGACAACCTGGCAACGCTTGGTATTTCTAACTGGCGTCAGCGCGCACAAAGCAGACCCGACTGGCGCGGCTTCATCTCAGCAACCAAAACCGACCCACGGTTGTAAGAGCCATTTAAGTAAGTAAGTTGTATTTATTTTTAATAATTCGGAAAGTTATTTGAAAAATTATTCATATAATGTTTTTAATACCAAAAATAAGATACATAAATTATAAATCTAAAAACTATTTAGTTGTATAGTGCAAATACAACTTGATATTGTTACTCACAAACTCAAGACCAATCTATACATAAATAAAAATATAAATAAAACAAATATTTTCCTGATCATAAGTGGAAGCACCACTAAGCATCATCAGTTCTGACGACTCAAAGGAATGGCAAGCACTTAAGTATTTCTTTTCGGTTAAAACACATAAGAATAATATGCGATGGTAAAACCATGCGATGATAAAACCATACCATGGTAAAACCATATCATGGTAAAACCATACCATGATAAAACCATATCATGGTAAAACCATACCATGCTAAACCATAATGATGGCATATCAACTATTACTGCCCTAACAGAATGCAGTCGGCGATCGAAAAATGAGAGAGCGAACATTGAAAACAACAAAAATTTACAGTCTCAATGCTAACGCCATGGCGCGCCACATCAGCATCTGCAACTGCGTGCTATATTTGTATACAGCAGAGTTGACAACTAAGTTTTAAAACCAAAAATATTCAACGGTAAACTTAGTTGGCAGCTCTATAGTCTTCTCTCATTAAGACGGTTCGGTCAGATGCTACGGACAGTTTTGGTTTATTTATATACCTCTTTCGCAGTCATCCGTCGTGTGCAAAAAAAAAACAACAACAACAAAAAACCAGTTTCTGCAATACGAAACCAAAGAATTCGTTTATACCTGCACGAGGGACGACGTTTCGTAATTCGTTCCGTCCGTGATCCCACAAGAATTCAAATGAAAACAAAACATCAACACAGTTTGTGCAATATGTAGAGAACGAATTTTCAATACATGGTGTATTCAAAAATAAGTCAAATAAAGGGAAATGTATTTAAAAACCAACAAATTTAGTAGAAATATATTTTTTCAAAACAAAGACATAAAATGTATATAATTTGCTAAAGTAATTTTTTCGGTGTACAGTTTTAAGAAATTAGTGGATTTTTGACAAGTCTTCCATATACATTCGAATATTATTTTAAATTGGACATTATTTTTATTATTGGTAACGCTAATCATTTGATTTTAAAAATACAAACAACACTTAGCTGTTTTTGAAAGTAAATTATGTTTTCATATTTAAAGACATTTTAATAGAGCTGTTAATGTTAAGATTTTATATAATAAATTCAATTTTAATCAAATTTTTATAAAAACAATTAACTTTAAGGGGAGAGTTTATAAGAAATTTATAGAATACAATTTATAGATGAATTTATAATTATATGTATATAATTTATAATATAATATTAAACTATAATACATAAAATTTATACCATTTATGTATTATGTAGTACATGGTATTCAAAAATACTACAGAAAACAAATTCAGTTACTACAGTAATTTTTTCGGTGTGTATTATTGCTGTCTTATAGTATCGAAACACTTTGCTGTCACCAAGTGAACCCTGTGGGCAAGACCTGGTGGCAGCCAAAGTGAGCTATGAAAGTGATAGTGGATGGAAACATTTGATTGTCGCCTCAGGCTACTTCCTCTATGACTCACTACTGCCTCCTCCGCCAAAGGCAATTGTTGAGCTCATAGAGTACTGTGATCTTAAGGAGACTGGCCTTATTCTTTGCTGTGGCGCTTATGCTCAACACACTGTGTGGGGCAGCAGTAAATGCAACGCACGAGGTACCAGACTCCTTGACTTCATCATGACCTCCAATCTGAACATTCACAATAGTGATATTAAACCCACCTTTGTGACTGCTAGAAGACAGCAAGTGATTGACCTAACTCTGTCTAACTGTAGACTGAGAGAGTCAATCTTTAACTGGAACCACAGGAACCACGGACCACAAGTATATCGAGTTTCATACTGGCCGAGAGGTGCTGCCCTCCTCCATGACGGTAAGAACCCTAAAAAAACGAACTGGGCACGCTTCAGACATGAACTTGAGAAATCCCTCAATATTTCTGTCAGAATTCGTACCAAAGAAAGTATTGAGACGGCCGTTCAAGTTATGAACAATGTCATAAAATCTAGTTTTGTACGAACATGTCCGGTACGAAAAACGTTATCTAGACCTCCGTTCCTTGGTGGAACGCTTGTCTTGAAACCTTGCGCAAGGATTCCAGAAAGCTTCTAAATAGGGCCCTAAGGAGCAATTTAGACTCTGACTGGTTTCTTTATCTAGCTAAGCACAAAAAGTATAAGAAACTAATTCGTAAATCGAAAAGTATTTCTTATAAAGACTTCTGCAGTAGCATCGAATCCTGCAGTAAGACTAGCCGATTGGTCAAGTTTCTTAAAAGAGACCGAACTGCCCGAGTGGGCTCACTGCGGAGACCTGATGGCTTGTATACTGAGTCTAAGACAAAGGCACTCAGTGTCCTAGTCGAGACTCACTTTCCAGGATATCAAATCCACATAGGGCCACTATGTAATCCCAGCACTGGGGACTGCAATAACAACACTAATGTGACAAAACATGACTGGCAGGTTGCCAGATGGTTGTGTACGATGAAGCTATCCAATACGCAGTGGCCTCTTTTGATGGCTTCAAGTCACCTCGGCCGGATGGCATCTACCCAGTCATGTTACAGGAAGGTATAACCCAATTGCTACCATGCCTAAAGAAGATCTATAGAGCAAGTCTCGCATGGGCATTCATTCCGACATCCTGGCGTTTAGTTAAAGTAGCCTTCATTCCTAAAGTTGGAAGAGAAGACCATACATAGCCAAGAGCTTCAGACCCATTAGTATGATGTCCTTCATACTAAGGTGTCTAGAAAGACTGGTTGAGTTGCACATCAGAAAAACAACGTTGTCAAGGTACCCACTATCATCAAGACAACCCTTTCGCCTTGTTACAGTGTTCTTTAATCTGCTCTCAAATTTTGTTTTCTCTCAAATTGTGTTTTATAGTGTTTATCGCGCTTTATAATTTAAAAAATTTAACAGTGCTTCTTAATAAAGCAGTGCTTCAGTGTTTTTAATAAAAGTTTTAGTGAAAAATATTATATATTCTTTACAAACTGCAATTTTGTGTAGTTTATAAACATATACAAAAACAATTCTGTGCATTATTTTTTGACATTATTTATACAAAGACTTTCTGCATATTTTAATTTTCTGTTGTGTTTTACCTTCATAAAACGACTGAATAGTTTAAGAACTCTTGCTGTACTTCTTAAACTATTATCATTATATAAATTTATTTAAACCATTGCATACTTTGGGTCATCTAGATTTAATAACTATAAAATGATTTGCTCTATTCTAAATTTCAATGAACAAAGTGAGACTTTGCAATTTGTTAATTGCTGGATATGCGACAACTTTGCTCATGCCAAGTGCGCAGGGTTACCTGGTCGCGTAATTGACATTTTAAACGATAACAAAGGCTTACGTTGATCATGTAGTAAATGTAGACCGGCAGACATCGATTTATATAAAATTTTAAAGCAAACTAGAATTTAGTGAAATTAGCAAGGAACTGTCTTCTCTAACGGCTAAATTCTAGCATTATGAATCACTTTTCAATGATTTTAAACGCATGGATGAACCGTCATCCTCTCCGAAAAGGAAGAGGACATTGAGAAATAAACAAAAACAAAACCTTCCTGTTACTGAATCATTGCCAGAAATTTTTAACCAAATAGAAATTGGAATATCTCACTCCACACCAGTAAATGCTTTCCCAGACGCTATTTTCCTGATAACCGTGATACAATTGCTAACCCGACTATTAGTCAAACTTTAGTAACTGACAATGCCGAAATATCAAAATGTTGAAATACAAATTTCAAATCTTATATGAGCAAGTCCACATCAAATCTCGTTTTAAAACTAATAAAACAATCTTTTGGAAAATTTATTCTTAACATGAACATATGACCAATGGTCGTTATCCTTGAACATCGAATTGCATTTCCTTAAAAAAAAATTATTTAAAAAAAAATCAAAATTTTTGTTGATTTATTATAAGTGTTGAAGCAAAATTCCAAGATGGTATTTTGAAGGCAGCATATTTGAAAATTTCCGCATGAATCCTAGAGTAGCTAAAAATCAGAATTCTTAACAAAGATTCTGATTTTCTCTACAACGGAACTAAGAATGATGGTGTCTACGTTGTTTTTTTAATATCTTTGTTCTTTTTTAATATATTTATCTTCGTGTTTTATTATATTTAATTGAAATATATATTTTTCGTTACGTTGCATTTTTTTCGACATTTTCTATAGTTTTTTCTGCAAAAAATGATTTCGTCATATTAAATTTCGACATTTTTAGTTTTCGACATTTTGTTTTTCGACATTTTGTTTTTCAACATTTTAGTTTTCAACATTTTTTTACGACATTTTTGTTTCGACATTTTTGTTTTCGACATTTTCAGGTTTCGTCATTTTTATTTTATACATTTTTGTTTTCGGTATTTTTAGTTTCGATATTTTAAATTTCGACTTATCGTACCAGACCCAAAAATTACAACAGACCTCCTAATGTTGTTCATATTCCATCTTGTCCTGATGGAGTTTCTTCAAAAAACTGCCAGTGAACAATGATGTTACCTTAATTTATCAGAATGTGCGTGGACTTAATACTAAATTAACAAAGTTATATACAAACAGTTTCGGCTTTTCCTGCGACATTATAGTTTTTACTGAAACTTGGCTTCGCGGAAATTTCTTAAATACAGAAATTCTTTGCACTGACTTCCAAATTTTTAGGAAAGACCGACATTACAAGATGGGTGGTGGACTTTTAATTTGCTACCTGTTCTTCCTTAATGACAGAACTAATCGATGTTCCTGATACAGAAAACTTAGAATTTGTTTGTGTTTTAGTGAAATTTGATTTTCATAACAAGAAATCCGGTTTTTCAACGATTACATTTTATACTCACAGGCACTACATAATTACCAATATCTAAACAAACTCTGTTCCAATAATTATATCATAAAATTAAAGGATAATTTAAAAACCAATCCCAAACAATTTTATGACTTTATCAACATGAAACGAAAATCTTCTGTGTATCCTTGTCAAATGGCATGGAACGACAAAGTATCCAAAACTGACATGGACATTTTTGCTATGTTTGCTAACTTCTTTCAAACTACTTATTCCCCAGAAAATCACAAACATGATGTCATCTATCATTTCACATTAAATAGAAGCAATTATATTAAAATACCGACTATTACATCCAATACAGTTTTAAGGTACCTCAAAACAATTTCAATATCATATTCAGCAGGTCCTGACTTCATACATAATTGTGTATTAATGCGGTATGCGGATATTTTACATAAACCATTAACCACATTATTTAATTTGTCCCTTAAGACAGGTATATTTCCGGATATATGGAAGGAATCATTTATTATTCCCCTGTTTAAAAGTGGTAGTAGATCTAACGTTGTAAATTATAGAGGTATTTCAAAACAAAGTGCTATTCCTAAATTATCTGAAAAATTTTAACCGAGCAGTTCACACATAGTTTGCTATCAATTGTTTAACCGTATCATCATGGATTCTTGAAAGGTAGATCAGCATGTACCAATTTGTTAGAGTTCACAACTACAGTCATAAATGGCTTTAATTGTGGATTACAAACAGATGTAGTATACACAGGTTTTAGCAATGCTTTCGATAGTGTTAATCACGAATTACTTTTATACCTGAGACAGACATCTAGTAAAGATATTATAATAACAATACTATAATATTATAAATACCAGATAGGTGACAGACATAACGTAGTATAGTTTGCGTCGTAAATAAAACTATGCAAAAGAAATATTACAGCATTTTCATTTTTGTTGGGTACCACGGTTACTAGAGAATATTTTATTCTAGTCAGCTGTTTTTAGAAGGTCGTGACAATTTTTATTTTTTGTTTTTCTATTACAGACTTCTAATAACAGTGAAAACAACGTTTTTTTACGCGATAGGTTTCCTTTACTTGCAGATCCTCAGTGGACACTTATATTTTTTGTTAATATTGTAGCTTTACTACATTGAAATTTGCAAAGTCGTGGTCATTTTATTTTTGTGCTGCCAATTAAATGTAGTTCAATAAAATTTTGAAAAACAATTTCAAATAATTTATTTATTTTTTGGAATTTATTTTGACATTTCAGTACAAACAGCTCTTTTGACAAAAAGCTTTCGGAAAGCTTTTAAAATTTGGCTGTGTTTAAATGAAAACTACAAAAATACTACGAATAGTTTCATGCATGATACAAATATTTACAGGTACGATCACTCTGACATTAGGCAAGTTTTTTTGACAAATTTTGAAATATTTTGTTTTGATTAAAATTCAAATTTTCCAAAATTGAAATTTATGTTCAAAGAAAATATGAAAAATATTTATCAGATTTTGTTTTGATTATAAAAATTTTTGTGAATATTTTTAAGTTATATCAAAGCATACCTTGATAATTATTTTTCATTTCTATAGAATTTTATATGAGATTTTTTAATTGTTGATTTTGTTTTGATTTTAAAACTAACCTTCAAAAAACTTGCCTAGTGTCACCTAAAGTAAACATTGAAAAAAAATGAGAGAGTGATCGTACCTGTATATATTTGTATCATGGTTTCATGGTATTTGGCCAAATACTACAATGAAATCAAGGAATACCACAAAAATATTATAATATTTTGAGACACACATCTGGTATTTCAAATACTATGGTATGAATACCAGATGTCTGTCACAGGTATTAATAAAATTAGATCTATTGGAATTTCCAAAATGTCTCCTAAACTGGATTAAATCTTATCTGACATCCAGAAAACAGAGAGTGTTATTCAAGGAAGCTACATCAAGCTATATTTCGGTTACGTCAGGTGTTCCCCAAGGAAGTCATCTTGGCCTAATATTATTTATCTTATTTATAAATGACCTACCGTCAGTTATAAAACACTGTAGAATTTTAATGTATGCAGATGATGTCAAATTATTCCATTCATTTAACGATGCAGTACTGCAATCTTGCATTGTACTTATAACCATCTTAACCTTAATGTCAAGAAATGTAAGCAAAGCATTTCTGGAATTAATTTTGATACAGTTTCAACCTTTGACGACTTAGGAGTATCAATGGACCCTAAGCTTCGTTTTCATCTACAAATTAATAAAATGACAAATAAAGCTAAAGGTGTTTTAGGATTTATAAAAAGCTGGTCTAAAGAGTTTGACGATCCATATACGACGAAATTGCTTTATACCTCACTTGTAAGTCCCATTTTGGAATATGCATCTATTGTTTGGAACCCACACTATAATATACATAATGAGACTATTGAATCAGTTCAAAAACGTTTTTTATTATTTTCACTTCGAACCCTCAATTGGAATCCGGATATACACCTACCACCTTATGAAAATCGACAAAAATTACTTAATCTTCCAACTCTTATAAGCAGACGAACAATGCTTGGTGTCATATTTGTATTTAAATTAATTAATGGTGGCATCGAATCAAAATATATCCTAAATTGTCCAACAAGGCAAACCAGACAATATATTCCGATAAAATTGGGCATATGTAGCTCTAACTACTCTTTAAATGATCCGTTCTTAATCTTCCAACTCTTATAAGCAGACGAACAATGCTTTGTGTCATATTTGTATTTAAATTAATTAATGGTGGCATCGAATCAAGTTATTTACTTCAAAATATATCTCTAAATTGTCCAACAAGGCAAACCAGACAATATATTCCGATAAAATTGGGCATATGTAGCTCTAACTACTCTTTAAATGATCCGTTCCGTCGGATATGCAATGAGTTTAATGAATTATATTTTCTTTTCTATCTTTCTGACTCGATTGACGTAGTAAAAAATATTATCGTTCAACACCTAAATACTTAAGTAGACTTTGTATACTTGAATGAAACTTTTTTTTAGTTAACTGATGATATTTATCTGAAGTTAACTCGCGAATTCTCGTGAATCTGACCAGCTCGGGCTGCTAAAGAAACGGACACCAATCCGCGCGATATGTGGAGTGCCTCTCGGTCTGTTAGGCGGGTAAGAGGGCGTGGGATTCGTTCATTAAAAAAAAAAAATCTGGTTTGCCGGATCGAGCATGCTTTTCAGAGGAAGAAGTACGTCATGGGCATATTTGTTGACATCGAGGGTGCTTTTGATAATGCGACTTTTGATGGAATGTGTGACGCAGCTAGAAGGCATGGAATAGATGAAACATTGGTCAAATGGCTAAGCTCAATGCTAATGTTTAAGACCATCACCTCTGAGGCGGAGTGCGGTCAATATATTATAGCAGGGGTGAATAGAGGTTGTCCTCAAGGAGGAGTTCTCTCCCTCCTGCTCTGGTGTATGCTGGTTGACTGTCTGCTCAACGATCTTGATAGGCCAGGTGTCTATTCCCAGGCCTATGCAGACGATGTTGCCATTCTTGCCACAGGCTTTTCCATCGATGAGGTCTGTGTTAAAACACAAAACACATTGAACCGAATTGACAGCTGGTGTACTGCAAACGGACTTTCCGTCAACCCACACAAAACAGGGATTGTTCTCTTCACTAGGAAAAGAGTAATGACAGGATTATCTCTACCAGTACTTAAGGGTGTCACTATTCCTCAGTCTAACGAAGTAAAATATCTGGTCTTAACTCTAGATAGTAAACAACTTTGGACAAAACATGTTGAAAATAAAATTTCGCGAGCATTGAATGCCTTCTGGCAATGTAGAGGAATTTTTGAGAAGACATGGGGACTATCGCCGAGCAAAACCTTATGGATTTACACGGCAATGATAAGATCGATGATATCATATGCATCGGTAGTCTGGTGGAACAAGCTGTCGCGAAAGTGCGTAACAACTAGTCTTGCCAAGATTCAGAAAACCGTGTGTCTGAGTGTTACGGGTGCCTTTTTTACTACTCCTGGTCCAGCACTAAATGCATTCTTTAACCTAACACCACTTGACATCTTCATCAGAGGCGAAGCCATGAAAGGCTGATGGAGACTAAAACGAGCTGGTTTTTGGTTTAATGTTCCCTGGAATATTTCTGATATTGCACTTGACACTCCATTAGACACCTGTCTACTGGAGATGCCCTCTGATGCAATGATAACAGAAATATTACCATGACGAAATTTTGAGGTCTGCCAACCTGACATTCAAGACTGACTAACGCCTGACTGTGAGCCAGGTAGAGGGTCACACCGCATTTTCACAGACGGCGCCAGAACCGATCAGGGATCTGGTGCTGGAGTGTTTGTGGAAACGGATGACCGCAGACTTCACTTCGCCTTAGGCGACAATGCCTCGGTATTTCAAGCCGAAGTTTAGCATAAACTTATGGCTATGGACTACATTGCGGATAATAGCTGGCAGAACAGAGCTATATTAGTTTTCAGCGATAGTCAGGCTGCTCTTATATATTTTTTTTTACAAACGCTCAGGGGATGCCCCCTATTCATGCAATGCACAGTGTTGATCGTAAGAAGGGATGATAGGTTCAATTGAGGGGGGAAAGATGGAGTAGTGTCGGTGAATGTTTGTTTTGAACTTGCAAATATCAAAAATGTCGGGAAAAACAGACGCAGGGAGATTGTTCCACAAACGTATCGTGCGACTGAAGAACGAATTATCTCGGTAATGCGTGGTTCTATTGGGAGCCGAGTGAACTACGAAGGGGTGGGCTTGGTTCGATGCTCGAGTAGAACGAGAGGACACCGACCTGGTGGAATCAGGCCATATATCTCCCTCGAACACTTACCATTGTAATACCTATAAAACAGGCTTACACATCCAACGATCCTTCGGTGCTCAAGCAATAGACGATGAAATATTTTCATCCCCTATTAAATATATTGCACGTTGTTGGATTCGATCCAGGAACTCCAAAGAAGATTTTGAAGCCCCTGCCCATATGTGCGAATTGTATTCCATCTTAGGCCGAATATAGGTGGTGTAGACAGTGCGCAAGTCAGCAGGAGTGAAGTATGTCTTACACCGTTTTAAAAAACCGAGGCACTTGGCCGCCTCTGTCGACACGTCAAATATATGATCATTCCAACAGAGATCACATTGAATTGATATGCCCAGAACGTCAAGAGCAGCTGACTCTGCAATATCCACAGCACCCATATTAAGGGAGGTGGGGTTGAATCCATTCTTTTGTGAGATAACAGACAACATTAGGTCTTGCGTGCATTAAAATCAACTCTATTTGCAAGACCCCACTCGGAGATTGTTTTAAGGTCATTATTGAGTGTGTCATTCATAGTGCGTCTTTTACTCTGAATCTCCAAAGGGGTTGGGCGCTTTTTGAACGAGTATGAATGACAAATGTTGCTATCATCTGCAAAGGAATGGATTGGGTTCTGGGTCAATGACAGAAGGTCATTGATAAATACCAGAAATAGGGACGGGGATAGAACGGAACCCTGCGGAGCTCCAGAATTGATGAAATGTTGTTCCGAAAGAACACCATCCATCGCAACTTGTATTGAACGACCCTAGAGAAAACTCGATATCCATCGAGTAAAAGATTCACCGACACCATATGCAATTAGTTTTGAAACGAGGGCTTTATGCCACACTCGATCAAAAGCCTTGGAGATATCAAGAGCAACAGCCTTGCTCTCCCCGAAAAGGTGAACACAATTATTCCACTTTTCGGAGAATACCGCCTTCAAGTCACCTGTGGATCTGGTCCTACGGAAACCGTATTGTCGGTCACTGAGCAATACGTTGTGCTCAAGATAGTTCACAAAGTGGAAGTTAATTACGCTCTCCATTACCTTGGAGAGTGCAGAGCATATTGCAATGGGTCGGTAATTGGCAGGGTTCGTGGCCTCGCCCTATAATCAAGATATCGGCCTCATTTCTACTTTCTTTAAGTAGAAAGGAGTGTATTAATTGATGATTTATGCTACAGATTGAATGAGGATTTACCTGCTATTTCTAATTGGGCTACTGATAACAATCTATGTCTCAATGCTAAAAAGTACTACATTTTACCTATATCTTAAATGAAACTTGACGTTTGAATAATCCCTACTATTTACTTAAATAACAAAAAGTTGCAATTAGTTGACATGGTAAAAAATTTAGGTTTCCATGCGTGAATCAAGTTATAAAAAAAGTTGACTTCTAAAAGTTTAATTCTTACTCTTTTTTTATAAACTGACCTGTTGATTATCAATGTTGTACTGCAAAAGAATCTCTTCTTATTGTACTAATTGGATCAAATATAAATACAAATACAAAACTGACGGAACTTCTAACGGGGCACAACCAACGCATGTGAAAAACACATGAACGCAATCGGCCTGGCCGAAAGCGCCTTATGTTCTGCCTGCTACGAAGAAACTGGCACCACAGAGCACTATCTCTGTGACTGTCCAGCATTTTCTAGAATTAGAAGGCATATCTTTGGCACAGACGTGATGAGAGAGGATCAGCTTCACTCTTTATCACACAATAGTCTTCTTAGATTCAATAATGAATCTAAGAAGTATCATTAAAAACCAGGGAAGTGGGTCACAGCACAATGGATATAACCCTGTCTGAGTGCTGTGGCTCTATTTTTATCCCACAAAAAAAAAGTATTTAATTGTATCTGTTTAAATCTCAATTTAAATTTAAATCAATTTAAATCTCCAATGAATAAGATTACGTTCAGTATACAGTGAAATATCATTTCAAAATTAAATGTTTGTGCAATACTACACAAATGTTATCCCAAACTCGTTAGAATAAATTTTGAAAATGTTCGACCGTTAAAATTACTATAGAAAAAAACGTCAACATTTTACGTGTTTGGCAAGCCATGAAATTGTAACGGTTAACTAAAAATTCATAATTTAATTTATTTCAGTAAGAGAAATTTAGTGATATCTTTTAATACTTGGAATAATAATAATTTTATTGAAAATAGTCGTAAAAAGTTCAAAATGTCCTTTATGCTCTTTGCACAATATCACAGGATCACATTTTTTAAGTTTTAACAGCTTTTTCTTAGTTTTAGAGGTTCTAGTTTCAGAAAGTCGGCGCGGAGCGAGGCATTTTAACAATTTTGGTTTTCGAATCAGTCTTGGTACTCATGTCGCGTTATGTAGGATGTTAAAGAAATCAGAAAACCTCGTGGTCCGATATTGCAACGCTTCTTCTCTATGTAAGATTGAAGACATAATAATTCTATTTTTTATAAACAACTTCAAGATCCATGTTGAATCTTGTTATCAGTTGTATTTTCTATTCTCCTTTTGGTGGACTGGTCTTTTTTTTTAGTATCGCCTTTATGCTCGGCTGAATTCCACGTGACGTGGTGGTTGCGCTGCTTGGCCTCAACAAATTAATATGAATTCCTCAATGAACGTAATTCATAACAATTATGAACGCGTTTATTATATAAATTTCGCTCAAATTGTGCCATTCGTATATATGAAGAATAGTTCATAAATAGAATGATTTTTTCCATATATATTATGAACGATGTCGTAATTAACGGCGTTCATTCAATTTACGAACAAAATTTTTTCTGTGTAGAGGGTTGGTCATTGTAAATAACGCTTTTTGTGCACTCTGATATTTTAAATTTACATGAATCTTTTACAAACAATAATTTTCTTATCTTTTTTAATATTTATATATATATGATATGAAATATAGTGTGGTACATTATTAAAATATTTATATTTAGTGTAGTAAAATAGTAATATGCGGAGGAATCAATCCCCCTTCAATGCGCAAAATAAAAAAAAAATATTTTATATAATTTTTTTTTTATAAATATATACGTACATAGAATATATTGTATATATATATATATATATATATATATATATATATATATATATATATATATATATATATATATATATATATATATATATATATATATATATATATATATATATATACATACATATATATATATACATATATATATACATATATATTTATTTATATATATATATATATATATATATATATATATATATATATATATATATATATATATATATATGTGTATAGGCAATTGCACAAGAATTTGAAATTTTTGTTAATAATAAATTTTATTTTGAATAAAATTGAAAAAATGAAAAATTATATTAATGGCTTTCTATGTTTTCAATGTTTCATGTTTCAAATTCGTTTTTTTGTACCAGTGATTTTAAATAAAGTAATATCTAACATATATATATATATATATATATATATACATATATACATATATATATATATATATATATATATATATATATCTATATATATATATATATATATATATATATATATATATATATATATATATATATATATGTTAGATATTACTTTATTTAAAATCACTGGCAATTTAAGGAGTAATCCTCTATCAACTAACCAGGATGCACCACAGAGAGCAGAAAGCGAAGAGGAATATTTAGACACGTCGGTTGAAGTTCATTCCTCTCAGAATATGGAAGTTTCTGACCAACTAGCTGCATTGCTGTCTGGAATTAATGCTCTAACGATATCTGTTGAAGAAAGCCGCAAAGATATAGAGAACTTAAGAACTCGAATGGATAGCCAGCCTCAGCAAACATCATCAGATCATCCCAATCTATGTCAAGAAACATCTTGATTTCCAAATGTATCCAATGCCGAATATCTACCTATATCAAACATCGCACTTACGTCCCAGAGCAATAATTTAAATTTGCGCACTGTTTCGCCATTACCTTACGATGGTTCTCCATCGTAAGGTAATTTAGCTGGACACAAAAACTGTACGATTTGCCTTCATTTTCAGGAAACGCTGAAGAGTGGCCTCTATTTTTTACAAATTTTAAGGATAGTACAGATGTATTTAAGTATTCGCATAGACAAAACCTCATGCGTCTGCATAAATGCCTTGTTGGACCTGCAAAAGAAGCTGTTGCCTCACTACTTATCTACCCGAACGATGTACCAATGGTTCTGGAGGAGTTGGAGTTTCGTTTCGGTAGACCTGATCTTTTAGTTCGGTGCCAACTCAACAAAGTGCAAATGTTTCCCACTATTACTCAACAAAAGCTAGATCAAATAATTCCATTTTCAACACGAGTGAGAAACGTAGTTGCATTTTTAACTTCAGCAAAATGCGAGCAACAGCTCATAAACTCATCGCTATTAGACGAGCTGGTTTCCAAATTGCCCATGGACAAACAATTCGATTGCCCGAAAACTGCAGTCACGATCAAGCCGTTTCCAAGTGTTAAAGATTTTTCCATTTGGCTAAGCGAGTTAGCGAAAGTTGTAAGTCTTATGCCAAACTTAGGCCCCTCAACTTCTCGCAGTAGTAGTAATATCCAGTCCCGTCATGTGATGCTAATTGGTGACAGCTCTACCAAGGACATCTCTAATTGTACATTTTGTGGACGAAGTCACCATATCGCCAACTGTAAAATATTTATAGAGTCACTTGATATTTCCGGACGTTGGAAAAAGGTTAAGGAACTTAAATTATGTTTCGCATGCCTACGCAAAGGTCATAATACTGCAAATTGCCGATCAAAGAAGTTTTGTGAAATAAATGGTTGCCGTCGTTAGCACAATAAAATACTTCATGAAGATACAAAATCAGCTACGTCAACTACAGTACAACCTTTACTTAACTGCAGAACACCACAAATTGAATCTACACAACTCTTTAAGATTTTGCCAGTGACTCTTTTTGGTCCAAACGGGAAGTGTGATGTTTTTGCAATGTTCGATGAAGGATCCGCTATATCACTGTTGGAGGAAAGCATCGCCAGTGCACTTGGCCTAAAATGACATTTAAAACCGCTTACTCTTCAATGGTATGGCCAAAAACTCGTTACGGAAATGTCATCAAAAGTAAGCTTGGATGTAGAGGGGACCGGTGAGCAGAAAATTAAATATAACCTCAAAAATGTCCGTACGGTGAAACATCTTAATTTGCCAACGCAGTCGTTTACAAAAGAAATGTTTCAACACTTGAAGCACCTTCCGTTGGCAGACTATACGAAAATATCGCCTGTTATTTTACTTGGATTGGACAATATTCACCTTGGAATACCAACAACTATTGTAGAATTTGGCAAAATGCATCCGTTAGCCGTCCAAACTAAACTAGGATGGGTGGCATATGGTCCAACAGGTGAAAACCAATCATCTAATCCAATGGTTTTACTCATCAAGGAAGATCTTGAATTTAAAAAACTGAGCCGAATATTTTGAAACTGATAATTTTGGTATAAACCCTAAAACAGAAGTGTTGTTATCAGACGACGATCAAGTTGGACGCGAAATTTTGGAAACGACAACTAGACGAATAGGAAGGAGGTTCGAAACAGGGCTTTTGTGGAAGAAGTACCCACCTGAACTGCCTGCGAGTTTTAAGATGGCTGAAAAGCGCTTATTAAGCATTGAAAAAAAGATGAACCAAGATGAAATTTTTGCAGTAAAATACAACCAGGAAATTGAAAAGCTGTTAAGTAAAGGATACGCACGAAAACTCTCTGATGCAGAAATAAGAAGTCCAAAGTATCCTGTATGGTATTTGCCACACTTTGGAGTCTTAAATCCACATAAATCAGGGAAGTTGCGAGTTGTGTTTGACGCCGCTGCAACAACGTTTGGAACATCATTAAACTCGATGATGGTGAAAGGGCCAGAACAGGCGAAACCTCTATTAAATATTTTGTTTCAATTTCGCCAAGGGTCCATTGCAGTTGCCGCAGATATCCGGGAAATGTTTTCTCAAATACGTATACGACCCGCGGATCAAGATGCTCAAAGATTTCTCTGGAGAAATGGAGATGCCATGAAACCAATTGAACAGTACGCGATGTTATCGATGACATTTGGTGCAATATGCTCACCATGCTGTGCGGAATATATAAAAAATTTAAATGCCAACGAATTTAGCAACAACTATCCCCGTGCAGCAGCAGCAATCGTCGAAAAACACTACGATGACGACTTCGTGTGCAGTTTTGGTAACAAGGAAGAAGCTGTAAAAATATGTCGTGAAGTATTCGCCATTCATGCCGAAGGAGGATTTGAACTACGTGGGTTTGTCTCGAACTGTCCTGAAATCGAAGAAATTATGAACACATGCACCATTGAGAATAACTGTACAGTAAATATGGAAAAACAATCATCAGCAGATAAAATCTTAGGAATGTATTGGAACACTGTGACCGATATGTTTGAATTTCAATCGAAATTTTATTGCGTTGCCCAAGAAGTCTTAGAGGGTTTACGAATTCCAACAAAAGGGAATTGCTGCGAATTACAATGGCAGTTTACGACCCATTTGGACTTTTAGCTGATTTTCTTCTTTATTCTAAAGTGCTTGTTCAGTATACTTGGAAATACAAGTTGGCATGGGACGACACTATACCGAAAGAATTACACACAAAATGGTCAGCTTGGTGGAAACAATTTAAAAATGTCAAGACTATTAGAATACCACGTTGTCTTTCCCCGAATATATACAATGCAGTCAACATACAACTTCACATATTTGTGGACGCTAGTCAAGAAGCCTTTGCTGCAGTCGGATACTTTCGCATTGACTATGTCAATGGTATTGACATAGCATTTATAATTGGAAAAACTCGTTGCGCGCCTCTAAAGATGATGTCTATACCAAGACTCGAACTTCAAGCTGCAGTGTTAGGTACTCGACTTTGCAAAACAATAACCAGAGGTCATGAGGTAACCATTTCATCAATAACGTTTTGGTCCGATTCGCAAACCTTCAATGGATCAAATCAACCGAAAGAAGATTCAAATCCTTTGTGAGTCATCGTATAGCGGAAATCTTAAGCAGTACGCAACAAGATCAATGGCGCTGGGTACCAAAAAATATAACTCAGCCGACATCGCAACTCGAACTAACAATCCACCAAACTTTCAAAGCAACAATCTATGGTTAACAGGTCCCGAATTTTTGAAGAATGCTGAATGTTACTGGCCAAAAAAAAATATTGGAGCAAGCGCAATCGACATGTCTTGAAGAAGAAATTAAGCAATGTTTTCTATTACGAGTACAAGTTCACGACTTCATAAAATTTGAGAGATTTTCTTCGTACCTGAAGCTTAAAAGGACAATGGCGTGGATCTTAAGATTTACAAGAAACATAAAGGCTCGTACACATCTACAATCTACGTCATTTCAGTCACCTAAAGTACTAACCGTTGACGAAGTTATGAATGCTGAAAAACAAATTTGCAGGATAGTCCAAAATATATGTTTTCCTGATGACATACGTCAGTTGCAGAACTCGCTTCCTATATCAAAAAAGAGCTTCCTTCACTCACTTGTACCCTATCTATATGAAGATGGAGTATTGCGTATCCAAGGACGTCTTGATGAAGCCGTTTATTTGCCTTTTACTGCCAGACGTCCAATTCTGTTGTAAATGATCTGTACCGCTACATTTTACTTAGGCCCGCAACAAAATCATATTTATCAGATACATTGGATATCTAAGAAACAATTATTGGGTGTAGCTGATTAGCTGAATTTTTTTATTAACTGAAATTAATTCATGAATTTATAATTAGTTCCTGTATTAATAAGTCGATGTTAAAAAATATTAACAACATTTTTGGAAACTGCATTATATTGGAGCACTTTTACCAAAAATTTATGAATTTACTCCTTAAACTTTGGGAGATATTCAACTTTTCCCATGAAGCCACCTTACGTTTTTCAGATCGCCAAAAACAGAGAATCCAAGTGCGCGACCTCTAAACATCAATCTATTTTGGAAAAAAATGCACGTGTGTGTCTTTTTCAACCTTTATGATCATATGGTGAGCGATCCCGATGAATTTATTTTTTTTGCATCACCCTATTATATATATATATATATATATATATATATATATATATATATATATATATATATATATATATATATATATATATATATATATATATATATATATATATATATATATATATGTATATATATATATGTATTCAATATTAAAATTTTTAAAGAATTAAAAAAATATGGAAAAAAAAGGGAATAAATTAGAAAAAAGGAGGAATTTTAATTAAAGAGAAAAGAAAAATAACATGTATTAAATATTAAATTAAAAAAAAGAAAAAAAAATAATAAGACATAAAAAAATGAAAAAAAGGGTATTAAGAAGTATTAAACAAAAAAAAAATACAGAAAAAAACAACACGGGAAAAAAATATAAATAGAAGGAAATAAAAAAAAACAAAGGCGGTAAAAAATATAATTTAATTTTACTTTTTATCTAACATTCTACTTTATTTTAAAACTATAAAAAAAGAGATATATAATTTTGTATTTGAAACTAAATATATTTTAAAACTTACTTTAATAAGTTAAAAAAATAATATATATAGATATAGATATAAATATATATATATATATATATATATGTATATATATATATATATATATATATATATATATATATATATATATATATATATATATACATATATATATATATATATATATATATATATATGTATATATATATATATATATATAATATATATATATATATATATATATATATATATATATATATATATATATATATAATATATATATATATATATATATATATTTATATATATATTTATATATCGAAGCCATTTCTCGCAATGATAATATAGGAAAATTCGTACTAAAACGGTCGGACCGAGATAATGAAGGTTTCTCGTTACGAGAATTATTTCAGAATCGACGCGTTCTAGAAGCTCTTGACGATAGAATGGGGCTTTCCGATTGGTTTAAATAAATGCGTCATCTATATATGTCATCCGCAATGACAATAACACCAGTTGGGAAGGTTAGATTACATGGGAAATTTTAAAGTAGGTGTAATTATGATAGTTAGGATTATCAAAATTATAGTCGGTCTAAGCCGACTAGAAAAAAAACAAAAAAAATTCCTTACCTATCTCTCTATTTTTATACCCTACACTAAGAGTGAAAGGGTATATTCAGTTTGGTACGCCGTTTGTAACACCCAGAAGGAAGCATCTCCGGTATGGAAAAGTATATATATTCTTGATCAGCATGACCTCCTGAGTCGATTTAGCGATGTCCGTCTGTCTGTCCGTCTGTCCGTCTGTCCGTCTGTCTGTCTGTCCGTCTGTCTGTCTGTCTGTCTGTCTGTCTGTCTGTTGAAATCCCTACTACTTTTAAAATTGAAGAGCTAGATAAATGAAACTTATAACTTTAATTACTAATATACCTACGCTGTATGTGCGAAAAAATTGGCGAGATCGGTTCATTGTGACCTATGATCCGACCACTTATGTTCAAATACCTCATATAAAATGTACATATAAAGATCAATTTTTATGTATACGTGCTTAGGTAAACTTTTTTGGTCAAATATATATTGACATCATGCTCAAGTACGTGATAATAATGTTTTCCGTCGAAAAGACCTGTGGTTCATTAAAAAAAAAAATCGAAATTCGGTACACCTACCCATTTGTAAATATGGGTATCAAATGAATGGAAATTCTTCAGCGATTGAATGTTTGTAGTTATTTTCAGGATTCGTATACCCTGGTGACCTATATATCACTTTGAATGGTAACCACACATATGTGTAGGGTATTTATAGTCGGCTTAGACCGACTATAATTTTGATAATCCTAATTATCATAATTACACCTACTTTAAAATTTCCCATGTGATCTAACCTTCCCAACTGGTTTTTTTATTTTCTTGTATTTAATTCGTAACACAATTACTTTTTACAATTACCATCATCATTTTCCATTGCATTTTATTTTCTGTCAGTTGCTCCTACTGGGTACTCTATATTAATTTGTCGTATATTATTTTCATATTCAATTTCAATTTAAACAAAATAGTTTTAGAAAATGAGTCTACGAATTTATTTACGTTTTTACGGCGTTTGTAACACCCAGAAGGAAGCATCTCCGGTATGGAAAAGTTTATATATTCTTGATCAGCATGACCTCCTGAGTCGATTAAGCGATGTCCGTCTGTCCGTTGAAAGCACTACTTCTTAAACAATTGAAGAGTTAGATAAATGAACTCATAATTTAGATTACTTGTTTATCTGCGCAGTTTGTGCGAAAAAATTAGGCATATCGGTCATTTGTGACCTGTGATCTGACCATTTATATTCAAAATTTACACCTACAGTTCAGTTTTACTGTATTCGTCCTAAGGTAAACTTTTTTGGTCAAATATATATTGACTTTATGCTCAAAAACATAGAAATAATGTTTTCCCGCGAAACTACTTGTGGTTCCCAAAAAAAAAAATCGAAATTCGGAACACCTCCCCATTTGTAAATATGGGTATCAAATGAAAGGAAATTCTTCAGCGATTGAAAGTTTGTAGTTATTTTCAGGATTTGTATACCCTGGTGACTTATATACCACTTTGAATGGTAACCACACATATGTGTAAGGTATTTTTAGTCTTCTTAGACCGACTATAATTTTGATAATCCTAACTATCATAATAACACCAAATTTAAAATTTCCCATCTGATCTAACTTTTCCAACTGGTTATACCCTACACTAAGAGTGAAAGGGTATATTCAGTTTGGTACGCCGTTTGTAACACCCAGAAGGAAGCATCTCCGGTATGGAAAAGTATATATATTCTTGATCAGCATGACCTCCTGAGTCGATTTAGCGATGTCCGTCTGTCCGTCTGGCTGTCTGTCTGTCTGTCTGTCTGTTGAAATCCCTACTACTTTTAAAATTGAAGAGCTAGATAAATGAAACTTATAACTTAGATTACTAATATACCTACGCTGTATGTGCGAAATTGCGAATTGGCGAGATCGGTCCATTGTGACCTATGATCCGACCACTTATGTTCAAATTCCTCATATAAAATGTACATATAAAGATCAATTTTTATGTATACGTGCTTAGGTAAACTTTTTTGGTCAAATATATATTGACATCATGCTCAAATACATGATAATAAAGTTTTCCGGAGAAAAGACTTGTGGTTCACAAAAAAAAAATCGAAATTCGGTACACCTACTCATTTGTAAATATGGGTATCAAATGAATGGAAATTCTTCAGCGATTGAATGTTTGTAGTTATTTTCAGGATTCGTATACCCTGGTGACCTATATATCACTTTGAATGGTAACCACACATATGTGTAGGGTATTTATAGTCGGCTTAGACCGACTATAATTTTGATAATCCTAACTATCATAGCCGCGGTAGCTCAGTGGTTAGTGCGTTGGACTGCGAGCCGAAAGGTCCCCGGTTCAAGCCTGGACTGGGGCTAACAACATCTTTTCATAGAAACATTTTTCTATACCGCGCTACCTCTCGTCAGTAAAAACCTACGAGAGTAAAACCATTGCCTATGAAAAAGCTCTCACCCGCCGTTCGGATTCGGCAATAAACTGTAGGTCCCACCACTTTGAGTACCAAATATAACACGCACAGCTCAAAATGGTGAGAGAGCTCGGCCGAAGTTCTATACAGGACTGTAGCGCCAAACTATTATTATTATTATTATAACTATCATAATTACACCTACTTTAAAATTTCCCATGTGATCTAACCTTCCCAACTGGTTTTTTATTTCTGATCGAAAATATTTCTGACATCAAAAACAAAAATAATTAAAAAATAAAAATTCAAAGCTCGCTATTTTCATACATTTATTTTTAATGAAATAAAGTGAAATTAACATAAAAACATAAAAAAATAATGTCCACTCTATTTATATTAAACAAAAGTAAATACAGCCATAAGGAAAAGGTCACTGGACACCTGGTGACCTTATTTTTAAATTCGGAAACGAGTTTGCCATGAGTTCTAAAATTTATTACACTAACATTACTTGAAAGCAAAACGGTATTCCAACTGTTCGGATCCAGCAGCGAAAGCAGGCATGTACCAGAAAGAAGGTACAACTGAATGCTAAAATCTTTAAAAATTAGTTTCGATATAACAACGAGATCAATGTTTTTTTTCTCGTAGACATTTCAGAAAACTTCTAAACAATTGAATAGAAAAAAATCATTAAATATTAGTTTCGATATAATAACGAAATCGATTTTTTTTTTCTCGAAGCCACTTCGAGAATTTATAAAATATTTATTAATATTTATAAAAAAAAAATTATACGAAAAATTTTTTTTTTTATTTTGTGCATTAAAGGGGGATCGACTTTTCCGCACATAAGACGACGATCTTAGTCAGTAATTTTAGTGTATTTGTGCATTAGCCCAAAGACCTAAGATCGTCGTCTTATATGCGGAAAAAATAATATAACACCACACATTTGGAATAATTTAAACAAAATTATTGTTTGCCAAGATTCATGTAAATTTAAAACATTTGAGTGCACAAAAACCGTTATTTAGAATGGCCAACATAGATGATCGTTGGGGTCAAGGAACTTTAATGGGGACATGTGGAAGGAGCTCTTGGTGTTATCAACAAGAAGAAGTAGTGAAGCAGAGGTCCAGTAAATTCAAATAAAGAAAAGAAAAACGAAGAAATGAAGCTATTCTGCTTCAGCTGTTAAAACGCCTGACCGTAGGTTCAGCTGTCTTCACTTCCGCCGATAGTGAAGACAGCTTGACAACCCCAGTTGCTGACGACGGCGTTGACATACAGCCGCCTGACCGTGATGAGGTCTGTACAGCTATCAACATGCTGAAAAACAACAAAGCCCCAGGATCGGATGGTCTGCCTTGTTATGAGCGATGAGCTCATAACGAGCATGCGAGTACGCTGATGTTATCGACATCATTGGGCAGATCTTACGAGCAGTCAGTGCAGCATTATCCAGTTTAGAGAGAGAATCGCGTCAAATGGGTCTTACGGTGAATGAGGACAAGACGAAGTACCTAGTGTCAACAAACAAAGAGTCCCGGCGACTTGAACAACACGTCACTATTGACAACCACACTATCGTATACCCTGGTGACCTATATATCACTTTGAATGGTAACCACACATATGTGTAGGGTATTTATAGTCGGCTTAGACCGACTATAATTTTGATAATCCTAACTATCATAATTACACCTACTTTAAAATTTCCCATGTGATCTAACCTTCCCAAATTGTTTTCTATTACGTCCTTCGCATCATAGTCATGGTCGGCACCATCGCATTAATTTTTTTATTTTCTTGTATTTAATTCGTAACACAATTACTTTTTACAATTACCATCATCATTTTCCATTGCATTTTATTTTCTGTCAGTTGCTCCTACTGGGTACTCTATATTAATTTGTCGTATATTATTTTCATATTCAATTTCAATTTAAACAAAATAGTTTTAGAAAATGAGTCTACGAATTTATTTACGTTTTTACGGCGTTTGTAACACCCAGAAGGAAGCATCTCCGGTATGGAAAAGTTTATATATTCTTGATCAGCATGACCTCCTGAGTCGATTAAGCGATGTCCGTCTGTCCGTTGAAAGCACTACTTCTTAAACAATTGAAGAGTTAGATAAATGAAACTCATAATTTAGATTACTTGTTTATCTGCGCAGTTTGTGCGAAAAAATTAGGCATATCGGTCATTTGTGACCTGTGATCTGACCATTTATATTCAAAATTTACATCTACAGTTCAGTTTTACTGTATTCGTCCTAAGGTAAACTTTTTTGGTCAAATATATATTGACTTTATGCTCAAAAACATAGAAATAATGTTTTCCCGCGAAACTACTTGTGGTTCCCAAAAAAAAAAAAATCGAAATTCGGAACACCTCCCCATTTGTAAATATGGGTATCAAATGAAAGGAAATTCTTCAGCGATTGAAAGTTTGTAGTTATTTTCAGGATTTGTATACCCTGGTGACTTATATACCACTTTGAATGGTAACCACACATATGTGTAAGGTATTTATAGTCTTCTTAGACCGACTATAATTTTGATAATCCTAACTATCATAATAACACCAAATTTAAAATTTCCCATCTGATCTAACCTTTCCAACTGGTTATACCCTACACTAAGAGTGAAAGGGTATATTCAGTTTGGTACGCCGTTTGTAACACCCAGAAGGAAGCATCTCCGGTATGGAAAAGTATATATATTCTTGATCAGCATGACCTCCTGAGTCGATTTAGCGATGTCCGTCTGTCCGTCTGTCCGTCTGTCTGTCTGTCTGTCTGTCTGTCTGTCTGTCTGTCCGTCTGTTGAAATCCCTACTACTTTTAAAATTGAAGAGCTAGATAAATGAAACTTATAACTTAGATTACTAATATACCTACGCTGTATGTGCGAAATTGCGAATTGGCGAGATCGGTCCATTGTGACCTATGATCCGACCACTTATGTTCAAATTCCTCATATAAAATGTACATATAAAGATCAATTTTTATGTATACGTGCTTAGGTAAACTTTTTTGGTCAAATATATATTGACATCATGCTCAAATACATGATAATAAAGTTTTCCGGAGAAAAGACTTGTGGTTCACAAAAAAAAAATCGAAATTCGGTACACCTACTCATTTGTAAATATGGGTATCAAATGAATGGAAATTCTTCAGCGATTGAATGTTTGTAGTTATTTTCAGGATTCGTATACCCTGGTGACCTATATATCACTTTGAATGGTAACCACACATATGTGTAGGGTATTTATAGTCGGCTTAGACCGACTATAATTTTGATAATCCTAACTATCATAGCCGCGGTAGCTCAGTGGTTAGTGCGTTGGACTGCGAGCCGAAAGGTCCCCGGTTCAAGCCTGGACTGGGGCTAACAACATCTTTTCATAGAAACATTTTTCTATACCGCGCTACCTCTCGTCAGTAAAAACCTACGAGAGTAAAACCATTGCCTATGAAAAAGCTCTCACCCGCCGTTCGGATTCGGCAATAAACTGTAGGTCCCACCACTTTGAGTACCAAATATAACACGCACAGCTCAAAATGGTGAGAGAGCTCGGCCGAAGTTCTATACAGGACTGTAGCGCCAAACTATTATTATTATTATTATAACTATCATAATTACACCTACTTTAAAATTTCCCATGTGATCTAACCTTCCCAACTGGTTTTTTATTTCTGATCGAAAATATTTCTGACATCAAAAACAAAAATAATTAAAAAATAAAAATTCAAAGCTCGCTATTTTCATACATTTATTTTTAATGAAATAAAGTGAAATTAACATAAAAACATAAAAAAATAATGTCCACTCTATTTATATTAAACAAAAGTAAATACAGCCATAAGGAAAAGGTCACTGGACACCTGGTGACCTTATTTTTAAATTCGGAAACGAGTTTGCCATGAGTTCTAACATTTATTACACTAACATTACTTGAAAGCAAAACGGTATTCCAACTGTTCGGATCCAGCAGCGAAAGCAGGCATGTACCAGAAAGAAGGTACAACTGAATGCTAAAATCTTTAAAAATTAGTTTCGATATAACAACGAGATCAATGTTTTTTTTCTCGTAGACATTTCAGAAAACTTCTAAACAATTGAATAGAAAAAAATCATTAAATATTAGTTTCGATATAATAACGAAATCGATTTTTTTTTTCTCGAAGCCACTTCGAGAATTTATAAAATATTTATTAATATTTATAAAAAAAAAATTATACGAAAAATTTTTTTTTTTATTTTGTGCATTAAAGGGGGATCGACTTTTCCGCACATAAGACGACGATCTTAGTCAGTAATTTTAGTGTATTTGTGCATTAGCCCAAAGACCTAAGATCGTCGTCTTATATGCGGAAAAAATAATATAACACCACACATTTGGAATAATTTAAACAAAATTATTGTTTGCCAAGATTCATGTAAATTTAAAACATTCGAGTGCACAAAAACCGTTATTTAGAATGGCCAACATAGATGATCGTTGGGGTCAAGGAACTTTAATGGGGACATGTGGAAGGAGCTCTTGGTGTTATCAACAAGAAGAAGTAGTGAAGCAGAGGTCCAGTAAATTCAAATAAAGAAAAGAAAAACGAAGAAATGAAGCAGAATAGCAGCATATTTGAAAACGTAGCAGAATACACTAAGCGAAAACTTTTTGTTATATCAAATACAAGTCGATTGCACTGATCGAATTTTAACAATAAATTGCAATTGCCAGATACAAGATGCAGATAACAAAATCATAAATCGCGAATCGGAAATAAGAAATGGGCCCGCCGAGTCCCTTAACCGACGCCTCTAAAAACGCATCATATTGAATACGAATTCAATTGCGTATTGTTTTATAAATAATTTCTATAAAATTTGCTTTAAAAATTTTGTAAATTACTGAAAAAACAGATGTCAATTGTTCAAATTTCACGATTTTTGTGCAATCTGTTTAATTTCTGTTTAAATTTACATACATTTTTCCCTGAGTGTAACGCGACATGAGTACCAAGACTGATTCAAAAACCAAAATTGTTAAAATGCTTCGCTCTGCGTCGATTTTCTGAAACTAGGACCTCTAAAACTGAGAAGAAGCTGTTAAAACCTAAAAAAACTGATCCTGTGATGTTGCCTTTGAACATTTTACGACTATTTTCAATAAAATTATTATTACTCCAAGTATAAAAAGATATCACTAAATTTCTATTACTGAAATAAAGATTTTTAAATTATGAATTTTTAGTTTACCGTTACGACGAAGAGTGTCGCGCAGCCACCGCAGAAAAAGACGCTGCATATAGAGCTACCTTGCAGTCAGTAGTTACGCGAGCCGCGAAGAAGCGATACAAAGAGAAGAGGAGTGAAGAGAAAAGTCTTTTCAGGCGCAAGAAAAAAAAATTAGAATTACGCGAGTGTGAAGATATTGAGATACATGGCGACAGGAACGAGGCTCGAAAATTCTTTCAGAAGATAAGACGCCTGACCGGAGGTTTAAAGACCGGACCCTCTTCCTGTCAAGACAACTACTCCGCCGATAGTGAAGACAGCTTGACAACCCCAGTTCCTGACGACGGCGTTGACATACAGCCGCCTGACCGTGATGAGGTCTGTACAGCTATCAACATGCTGAAAAACAACAAAGCCCCAGGATCGGATGGTCTGCCTTGTTATGAGCGATCAGCTCATAACGAGCATGCGAGTACGCTGATGTTATCGACATCATTGGGCAGATCTTACGAGCAGTCAATGCAGCATTATCCAGTTTAGAGAGAGAATCGCGTCAAATGGGTCTCACGGTGAATGAGGACAAGACGAAGTACCTAGTGTCAACAAACAAAGAGTCCCGGCGACTTGAACAACACGTCACTATTGACAACCACAACTTCGAAGTTGTGAAGGACTTAGTATACCTAGGAACCATCATATCATAACAAAAAGGAAAACAATGTCAGCCTGGAGATTAGCAGAAGAAAAACTCTTGCCAACAGGTGTTACTTTGGGCTCAGTAGGCAATTGAGGAGCAGAGCCTTCTCTCGTCAGTCAAAAATTACGCTCTATAAGTCGCTTATCACCTCTATGGCGCTGAGGCATGGACGCTTGCCAACACCGATGAGCGAGCTTTAGGAGCGTTCGAGATAAAGATTCTTCGGAAAATCTATGGCCCGAT
Source organism: Dryomyza anilis (assembly GCA_951804985.1). Taxonomy (NCBI): domain Eukaryota; kingdom Metazoa; phylum Arthropoda; class Insecta; order Diptera; family Dryomyzidae; genus Dryomyza; species Dryomyza anilis. The sequence continues at coordinate 62,447,069 of OX638133.1, read as the reverse complement.
ATGCGTTGAAATCGAGTACAGAATCATATGGAACGACTAGCTGTACGGGCTCTACGCCGACATTGACATAGTAAGGCGCATTAAGATCCAGCGCTTACGCTGGCTGGGACATGCGTATGGATGAAAGCGCTCCAGCAAAAAAGGTACTCAATTCTGTACCCAGTGGTGGTCAACGTAGGAGTGGGCGTCCGAATCTCCGGTGGAGCGACTAAGTGCGAGAAAACCTGGCAACACTTGGGGTACAAAACTGGCGCCAGCGCGAAATGCAGAAGCGACAGGCGAGACATAATTGCTGCGGCCGAGACCCACCATGGGTTGTAATGGCTAAATAAGTAAGTAAGTAGTTAACCGTTACAGTTTCATGGCTTGCCAAACACGTAAAATGTTGACATTTTTTCTATAGTAATTTTAACTGTCGAAATTTTTCAAAATTTATTGTTACGAGTTTGGGATAACACTTGTGTATTATTGCACATACAATTATCACACTTATATTTGTATATATCGTTTTATTAGTAAATAGTAACATTCTGCACTCTTTCCTAAAACACTCTCAACCCAAAAGTTGATAATAATATTAGTTTGGCTCTACAGTTCTATCAGAAATTAGGCCGAACTCTCTCACGATTTTGAGCTGTGCGTGTTATATTTGTACTCAAAGTGGTGGGACCTAGAGTTTATTGCCGAATCCGAACGGCGGGTGAGATCTTTTCATAGGCAATGTTTTACTCTCGTAGGTTTGCCATTTACTGACGAGAGGTAGCGCGGTATTGATAAATGTTTCTATGAAAAGATGTTGTTTGCCCCAGTCCAGGCTTTAACCGGGGACCTTTCGGCTCGCAGCCCAACGCATTAACCACTGAGCTACCTCTCAAATTATTCCACTCCTCAAATTATTCCAGAATATGTTTCGGATATCCCTCCCGAGTATTTTAACATCAAAATAAATAAAAAGACTTTGACACATTTTATTAAATATCACGATTTAATAAGTTTTTGGTGTTTTTTGATTTTTTTTAATAATAAGTTAAATGTAATTTTTTTTGTGCATAAACTATTAAGTTTTTTCACAAAAAAAAAGTTGTACATCATTTCTCCACCATAATAAATTGTAACAAATGCGATAAAATTGTTTTTACAAAAATAGTCCTTTAATGAGTATTATATCCTTAAGTTTTTCCATACATAGATTAACGTATATACAAATATTTACCAAACAAAAAAATCAATCAGCTAACTTCTAAAGTTGAAGAGATATTACAATTTAAATTCCAATTTTTGTGAAGATTTAGTCTATAATATTTTAAGATTTTAGTAAACCATAAATAACGAAGTTTAAACTCATCAATATTCTTATTGAACCACGTGTTCCAAAAGTACACTTTATTATCTACATTCTTCAATATAAGAGTGACATATCATTTTAAAGATAATTGTATGTGTTATATAATGTTATTTCAAACTCGTTAGAATAAAATTTGAAAATTTTCGACCGTTAAAATTACTATAGGAAAAAAGTCTACATATTAGGAGGTGGGCCATGAAACTGTAACGGTTATCTAAAATTTATAATTTAAAAAATCTTTATTTCAGTAAGAGATTTTAAATTAAATAAAAAAAGAAAATTTAGTGAAATCTTTTTGTACTTGGAGTAATAATAATTTTATTGAAAATATTCGTTAAAAGTTCAAAAATGTCCTTTAAGCTCTTTGCGCAATATCACAGGATCACTTTTTATACCCTACACTAAGAGTGAAAGGGTATATTCAGTTTGGTACGCCGTTTGTAACACCCAGAAAGAAGCATCTCCGGTATGGAAAAGTATATATATTTTTGATCAGCATGACCTCCTGAGTCGATTTAGCGATGTCCGTCTGTCTGTCCGTCTGTCTGTCTGTCTGTCTGTCTGTCTGTCTGTCCGTCTGTCCGTCTTTCTGTCTGTCTTTCCGTATGTCTGTCTGTCTGTTGAAATCCCTACTACTTTTAAAATTGAAGAGCTAGATAAATGAAACTTATAACTTAGATTACTAATATACCTACGCTGTATGTGCGTATTGGCGAGATCGGTCCATTGTCACCTATGATCGGACCACTTATGTTCAAATACCTCATATAAAATGTACATATAAAGATCAATTTTTATGTATACGTGCTTAGGTAAACTTTTTTGGTCAAATATATATTGACTCATGCTCAAATACATGATAATAATGTTTTCCGGCGAAAAGACTTGTGGTTCACAAAAAAAAAAAAAAATCGAAATTCGGTACACCTACCCATTTGTAAATATGGGTATCAAATGAATGGAAATTCTTCAGCGATTGAATGTTTGTAGTTATTTTCAGGATTCGTATACCCTGGTGACCTATATATCACTTTGAATGGTAACCACACATATGTGTAGGGTATTTATAGTCGGCTTAGACCGACTATAATTTTGATAATCCTAACTATCATAATTACACCTACTTTAAAATTTCCCATGTGATCTAACCTTCCCAACTGGTGTAACGAGCCGGTTTCCGGGTTCAGAGCTGGGATAGCTTAGCGGGCTCCAGTGGTCCGTACGTTACAAAATTTATAGTTGACAGGGAACCCCTCTAGACCCCTTTTCAAATAAATACGCCGTACACCGAAATTTAATAATATACAGTAGCTCTTTATTCAAATAATTTCTTATAATATAATTAGGGTTATATGCTGCCTCTGCAGCTTAATTCATGCGTTTCGGATATGGCCGCATGTGGCCGTTTTTCTTCTGGGTTTCAATTATGCGGTGGCCGCATGTGGCTGCTTGGAGTAATTAAGTAGGACGTCTGGTTATAGGCTGCGTCCGCAGCTCAATTCATGCGTTGTGGCTATGGCCGCATGTGGCACTTTCTGATGGCCGCATGTGGCCGTTTTGGTAATTGAGTAGTATGTTTCAACCAAACTTACTCCTTGCTGGGGTTGTATTTCCGGTATGCTGTTAGTCCTGTGTGGTGTTGTACTTCTGGTATCGCTCTGGTCCTGCGTGGTGTTATACTTCTGGTTTCGCTCTAACTGTTCGGTACCCATGACCAGGGCGGGAAACTGGGTCAGTCGTTAGTGATTGTTCATGTGGTCCCGTAGAATCCGGGGCCCCATGCTAGTCCACAGTATATCCTGTAGAATCCGAGGATACACTGCTACTAGTCACTGTCGTCCGGGTCGAAGATCGTATCGAAGAGAGAGCGATTTTCACTTGTGCTTCGCCTTTTATAGGCGAGCACTTGGTGAAGCGTTGGTGCATTGTAGCACGTCGTTGGTGCTTTGTTGCCCAACTAGTTTGTAGCTTTGGCACGTTGGTGTGCCAAAGCTCGCTCACCACTGCGCATGTGTTAGCGATCTCCATGTCGCTTCGCTCACTAGCGCTTGTATAGTGGTGAGGCACACAGTGGTGATTTCTCTCGTTCGCTCACCACCGTGTGTGTGTAAACGACATACGTTGTAGCTTTGTTGGTGAGCTTTTGCTCCTCTGCGCCTCGTTGTTTCGGACGGCGTTGCTAGCGCCGTCGATTGGTGTCGTTGTCGCCGATATTGCGCACCGATATTGTGCGGTTACATTTGCTGCCAAATGTGATCGTCACACCCCCCGCTTACTCCGGGGTGCGAAAAGATGGCCGCGACAGTCGGGTGATGGTGACGTCCCCGGTGCGGCTGATGCGGATCCGATACGTATACCCGTCCACGGTACGTCTACAGGAAATCTCCTTGCCAGGCTTCTGTTGACGTATAGTCCTCGCCAGTTCCACCAATTCTGCTGGCATTGCCGTGATGTCGTTAGTATCCACGATCCGTGGTACTTCGACCGCCTGCTTCTCATCGTCCCGTTGTGGCCCGCGTTCTGTACCCTCGCCGGTACTGTCGCTGCTGCTACTGCTACTGCTGCTAGCCTTGCTAGCAAGCCCGTATGCCTTTCGTGCGGCTACTGTGCGCCACGGTGTGGTGGTCGTCGGATGCCCACCTGAGCTCACCACCGTCTCTGCGTCGCCGTGACGCTGCGCCGGTACAGCCATCTGCTGTGGGGCGCTTGCTGTCGTCTCCGCTTGTAGTGGGGCGCTGCCTGTCGCGCCAGCCACCTCCTGCTGCTGTATCTTGGTTGCCTCGGCATCTGGTTGCGTCTCTACGCCAACCATGGGTGCGGCGTCCAATACCTCCTCTGTCTGTATGCCTACAGCCGTCCGCTGTGCATTCCGCCAGACCTCCTCCCACTTCGGAGCGCCGGTCACCGCCTCTGCGGTCTCTTGATGGGTTCTCTCTCCCATATGTGCGTCCTGCCGACGCCGTACCTCCACAGCCGTCCGCTGTGAGGTGTCTCTCACCCAGTCTGCAACCCGCTGCATCGTTACATCCTGTTCCCAGGTGGATGCCGCTCGCTGTTGCGTTGCTGCCGTCGTTACCGGAGCGATCTCCCTCGCTGCCGCTGTAGTGTGTGCAACGCCCTGATGCGTCGCTCGATGCCTGCTGAGCGCAGCCCTTTGCCGCGCTGCTGTCGCTTGCTTTGTCGCTGTTGTCGCTGGTGTCGTTGCAGCGTGCACACCACCCCGTGATGTCACCTGCAATACGGTGGGCGCAGCCATCTGCCGCGCTGCTGTCGTCGTGATTGTCGCTGGAGCGATCTCCCTCGCTGTCAGCGTTGTGTGTACACCACCCTGCGGTGCCACATGTAACAGTGTAGGCGCAGCCATCTGCCGCGCTGCTGTCGTCGTGATTGTCGCTGGAGCGATCTCCCTCGCTGTCAGCGTTGTGTGTACACCACCCTGCGGTGCCACATGTAACAGTGTAGGCGCAGCCATCTGCCGCGCTGCTGTCGTCGTCGTTGTCGCAGGAGCGATCTCCCTCGCTGCTGTCGCCGTCCTCGTTGTCAACGTTGCTGGAGCCAACCGTTGAAACGCCCGTGGTGCTGGTCGCTTTGCCAGATCAGGCCATACCGGGACCGCCGTCCCTTCCTCAGTTGCCAAAAGGCGGATCTGTCGCGCTATGATCCCGCGCTGTGCGTCGCCGTCTTTGCCACTGAACCATTTACTCCGGTCCATCGGCGGATACAGGTACCGCTGTGGGTCTCGTCGTAGGCACTCCACGTTCCGGAGCAAATATGCACCGCAGTCACACATATTTGGTTGCTGTGGGACGCTGACCTCATAGTAAGGCGTGTTGAGCTCGGTGAACTCGTGGCCTACCTTGCCATCCTTGCGCGAAACTGCTGTCAGGAACTCACGCAGCCTCACTGACACATGGCGACGGGTCTGTGTTGCCAGCGAATCCATCACCAGGATACACGGACCCGGTGTGCGCGGTTCTATGCCTTGCGCGGCTCGCCACGCTGGATTATCCGGTGTCGCGCCATTCATGCATAAAACTGCCAGGTACCAATGGTTCTGCTCGTTCACAGGCACCACTATGATGTCATGCGCGAACGGGTCCACCCGCTTGGTCCAGGTTCGCACACATCTATCCACTCCGTTGGACAGACTGGCATGGAAGAACGTGTCGTACACATGCATGCGCCGTCCTGGTACCGCGTCTTCTACGTTCTGCTGCAACCACTGCACCCAGAAGTTGATAATGGTGTCGTTGAGGAACCGGCCATATGCTAGGCGGCGGTAATCCCCAACGGTTACAGGCACTCCTCGTATACCCGGCGGGTATTTACATAACTGGTGTGCATCACCTTGGTGGCTGGGTGCCGTGTCGCTTGGTACTACCAGCGTCGTCTCGTCCGTCTGCTGCTCAGCCCGGAACCGTTTGCTTGCCTGTGCTTCGGCGTCTAATGTGGATGGTGTCGCTTGCAGGTTGCTCCCCTCTGCAAGGAAATGCCGCGTTGCTATCGATGATGTGCGCAATATTGCGCGCAGCTCTTGGCGACTATCTTCGGTCAAGCCACCGTCGTCTAATGGTGCGCCATCTTCCTGGCGCAGCATCGCCAATAGTTGCAGCCGATATTCGCCCGCGTCCTGCTCTACATGCATCGTCTTGCGTATTACTTGAAAAAAACTTTAAATTATTATTACTCAAAAGACTTTATTTATTTGCGCTCCACACGTGTTGGTCGTTTGACTGTCGCGAAATTAATGTCGAACGTATTTGTGTGTTGGCTTCTTCGTGCCCCACACTTCGCGAATTGTTACGTCAAATTCCGCGAAACGCCGACGTTTGAATTCGTAACGTCCGCCGATCATGCACGAACGGTACGCACACCACCATTTTCGCGTGTGTGTGTCCGCGTCGCGTCTCTCTCGCCGAGAGCGCCTGCGCGTCGCCGTTGATTATTTTCGCGGTGAGTTTTGCCACTCTCGACCGTGGTGTATCTCTCTGTCACGGTTTGTGCGATTTGAGGTGTATTTAAGTTTTTGCGCGACGTCGCCTTCGTCACATTTTTAATGGTTTCTAAAATGTTTGCGATCTTTTCCGCGCGACTCTCCATCTCCCATGGATTTAAATTGCGCTGCACCGAGCGTTGTTGCCTCATGCGACTCTGACTCGAATTATGCTCCCCTGAGCGTTGATTTTCTACGCGACATTTTAATTTATTATGCTCCCTTGAGCGTTGATTTTCCACGCGACAATTTAAATTATTATGCTCCCTTGAGCGTTGATTTTCCATGCGACAATTTAAGTTATTATGCTCCCTTGAGCGTTGATTTTCCACGCGACAATTTAATTTGTTATGCTCCCTTGAGCGTTGATTTTCCACGCGACATTTTAATTTATTATGCCCTTTTGAGCGTTGATTTTCCACGCGACAATTTAATTGATTCGTATAGCGGACTGGAATCGTCACCCCCGGTGGCGTCGGAACCCGAAACGGATTCAAAATTTTCATGCGACCCTGTCTTAAGTTAGGCTCCATTGAGCGTTGATCTTGCGCACGACATGGATGTGATTTCCCCTGAAATTCCATGTAACTTTTACGCGCGGTTCCCCTGCGGGGTTGCTCACTTGGATGGTAGCGTACGGGAATTGTCACCCCTGGTGGCGTCGAAACCCGAAACGGATTCAACATTTTCACGAAATTTCTACTGCTATAATTGTCACAAGTTCTGAGACCGCCTTGTGGTCGCTTTGAATACTGTCGCCTGTGTGTCGCGGTTACTGCCGCTGTCACTTGTGACACCTTGTGTGATTCCACTTCGCCGTTCTGGTGATTACCTTCGTTTCTTTGATAGTTGTTATGCGACCGCCTTAAATATTGGCGCCTACGTGATTTCGAATCTCTCCTCATTACATCTGGTGTCTGCGTGGCCATGCATGTTCCTACCGTGCCTTCGTAAAGTGTCTTCAACGCATTAGTTTTCTGCTCGCTGGGTATGTCGGGTCGCACCACTGTGCATATTGCCGGCTGTTGTTCTGATAACTGCGTCACATCTCCTAAGCTGACGCTCTGTCCACCGCAACTCAAGGTGGCTCCTGCCCGCTGCAGAAAGTCCATCCCGAGGATGATGTGGTCCACCACTGTGGGTAGCACCAGTAGTGTTAAAGGGCACTCTCTATCTCCGAGTCTGCCTATCGCCACTATCTCCTCGCTAACGTGCCTGGTGGCACCATCCGCCATGCTCACCCTGACATCGGTGCTCCTACTATTAAATGGTGTGCGTATCATTTTTGCGCAAGCCTCGCTCACGAAACTCCTTGTTGCGCCTGTGTCAACTGTTGCGATCGCCAACTCGTTGTCGATGGCGATTGTAGCCACTATTCGGGTCGCTTCCTCCTTAAGCGCCACTGCTGGATACGGGGAGCTGTCTTTGGGACCGCCAGCCCTCGCTACTGGCCGGTCCCCTGGTAGTTTCCCGAACGTCGTCGGCAGCAGTCAATGGTGCGTACGCCTCTGCGTCCGCAATCCCAACAAAATACTACCTCACCATTACGGCATTCTGCCTGGTAATGTCCGTCGCGTCCGCAACGCCTGCATGCGGTCTTCGTGTTGATGTTCGTCTTGGCTGCATCATCTAGTCGCCGATTATGCTCCTCTCGTGGCCGTGTTGTGTGTTGTGCCGGTGCGTGCCCCATCTTCTGAATAAGATCATATTCATCTGCCAAATCCACCAATTCCTCCACGGTGGAAAAGTCACGGCGCCGAATGTATAGCTGGTACTCCTGGCGGCTATTCCTAAAAATTTTATCCAGCTCCGTCTGCTGATCATAGTGGGCATGCCTCATCATATCCTTGATCCCGATGACATAGTCTCGAAATGTCTCCCGCGGTCGCTGCATTCGTTTGCTGATTCCAGCGTCGAGGTCCTCAAAGAAACGCGGTGGCAGGAAGAACCTCAAAAATCCTTTTTTGAATTCACTCCATACTCGCCACGGCGAGTAGTTGTTCCTGTACCATATAAGCGCTCTTCCTTGTAGCAGATCCGCCAATCCGTATGGAACCCAATCGCAGTCAACCCCGTAGACTTGCGTCAGCTCCTCTATCCGTTCGATGAACACCAGCGGATCGCTGCTGCCATTAAAATGCACTGGCCACTTCCTCATTCGCTCCATCGCGATCTCGTATTTCACTGTTGCTCCTATGTGAGCTGCCTGCCCTTGCTGATGGACTGGCGCCGCGCCTGTCGCCGATGCCCAAGTCCGTCCGTCCGATGGCTGTGGTCCCATGACCCTGTCATATGCCATATGCGCCTGTCGCGCCATATGCGCCTGTGGTGACTGCTGTGCCTGCTGCACCTGTGGTTGTCCCTGAAGTTCCTGTTGTTGCGCCAATTGCGCCTGTTGTGCCTGTTGAATTCGTTCCTCCCTGTGTATCAACTGCTGCGCCACTTGCGCCTGTTGTTGCTCTTGTTCCATCAATTGCTGCGCCAATTGTGCCTGTTGAGCCTGTTGCTGAGCCTGTTGCTCCATTTGTTGTCGTAGCTGCTGCGCCATTTGCGTGATTTGTACCTGTTGTTGTTCCTGTTGTTTCAACTGTTGCGCCAGTTGAGTAATTTGCGCCTGGTGCGCCATTGGTGCCTGTGTCCCCGTCGTTGAAAATGTGTATGGTGACGTCGTCCCTACCGACATTACCGGCCTAGTGACGAACGTGGGCAGTGTCCACGTCTGCTCGCTCGTTGTAAAAATTATTTTAAACTCACCCGCAGGTAGTGTTGTTTCGCTCGTTGTCTGTCCAGTGAGTGGTACCCTCAATGATTCCTGTTCTACAGCTCCTGTCGTCGGCAATGGTGAGACACTCTTGCTGTGTCGCAGCTCCAGTTTCTCCAGCCTCTCCGTCTCATTACTGCCATAGTTTCCCTCGTTGATGAAGGCGACGAAGCTCTTCCGCACCTCCTCTACGGTGCCAGCGCCGTTGAATCCAAATTCTGCGGCGTACGTAGTTAGGTCCTCCTTCCGGAGACCATACACCCAGGTCACCTTGACCATGGCTGTTCTATTCACTTTTTTTTGTCCACTTATTCACTGTTCACTCATTGTTTTTCCCCTTTTGGTTTTTCATTATTTTTTTTTTCAATTGTTTTCACTTGGGGTTTTCTCACTTTTATTCAGGCTTTTTTTTTTCTGTTTCTTTTATCGTTTCACTGCCTGTTCTCTTTTTTTCCACACTTTTCATTCTTTTATTTTTTCCAAAGTTTCTTTCTCACTTTTTTTTTCACTGTCTATGTTCACTGTTCACTTTGTTCACTACTGCGACGATCGTTGCTCTGCTTATTTTCGCTGCTTTGGTTATTTTCGACGCTCTGCTTATTTTTTCCGCTGCTTTGGTTATTTTCGACGCTCTGCTTATTTTTCGCTGCTTTGCTTATTTTTCGCTGCTTTGGTTATTTTCGACGCGACGTAGTGTTTTATTTGTGTGCAACTCTTTACTTTTGCGTTGTACTGAGGGGTCCCTGCTCGGGCGCCATGTAACGAGCCGGTTTCCGGGTTCAGAGCTGGGATAGCTTAGCGGGCTCCAGTGGTCCGTACGTTACAAAATTTATAGTTGACAGGGAACCCCTCTAGACCCCTTTTCAAATAAATACGCCGTACACCGAAATTTAATAATATACAGTAGCTCTTTATTCAAATAATTTCTTATAATATAATTAGGGTTATATGCTGCCTCTGCAGCTTAATTCATGCGTTTCGGATATGGCCGCATGTGGCCGTTTTTCTTCTGGGTTTCAATTATGCGGTGGCCGCATGTGGCTGCTTGGAGTAATTAAGTAGGACGTCTGGTTATAGGCTGCGTCCGCAGCTCAATTCATGCGTTGTGGCTATGGCCGCATGTGGCACTTTCTGATGGCCGCATGTGGCCGTTTTGGTAATTGAGTAGTATGTTTCAACCAAACTTACTCCTTGCTGGGGTTGTATTTCCGGTATGCTGTTAGTCCTGTGTGGTGTTGTACTTCTGGTATCGCTCTGGTCCTGCGTGGTGTTATACTTCTGGTTTCGCTCTAACTGTTCGGTACCCATGACCAGGGCGGGAAACTGGGTCAGTCGTTAGTGATTGTTCATGTGGTCCCGTAGAATCCGGGGCCCCATGCTAGTCCACAGTATATCCTGTAGAATCCGAGGATACACTGCTACTAGTCACTGTCGTCCGGGTCGAAGATCGTATCGAAGAGAGAGCGATTTTCACTTGTGCTTCGCCTTTTATAGGCGAGCACTTGGTGAAGCGTTGGTGCATTGTAGCACGTCGTTGGTGCTTTGTTGCCCAACTATTTTGTAGCTTTGGCACGTTGGTGTGCCAAAGCTCGCTCACCACTGCGCATGTGTTAGCGATCTCCATGTCGCTTCGCTCACTAGCGCTTGTATAGTGGTGAGGCACACAGTGGTGATTTCTCTCGTTCGCTCACCACCGTGTGTGTGTAAACGACATACGTTGTAGCTTTGTTGGTGAGCTTTTGCTCCTCTGCGCCTCGTTGTTTCGGACGGCGTTGCTAGCGCCGTCGATTGGTGTCGTTGTCGCCGATATTGCGCACCGATATTGTGCGGTTACATTTGCTGCCAAATGTGATCGTCACACCGGTTCAAGTAGGATTTGATCCAGTTTAAGATATTGGAATGGAAATATTTTTTTCAAATAGCTTAGATAGGGTTGTAATAACTGATATCTTGTTTTGGGCCGGATTTATGGATTGGAACAATGCGTGACTTTGTCCAAACATTCAAAAAGAAACCACAGTCTAACGAACGTTGAAAAATGTTTAGAATAGGAATTGATAGAGACGATGCACAACTTTTTAACATCAATGGGGCAATGCCGCCAGGACCTTCCGTTGGATTATCTTGAAGATTAGTAAGTGCCGATTCAATATCCGACTCATCCAAAATAATATCTCACAGATGGTTTGCGTAACCTCAGAGCTTGAATTGAGGTAAAACACTGAATTTGGAAGTCCATTAGAGTTTCTTTTGTTATTAATAAATGTCCAGAAATAGTTGGTATTTTACCTAAGCTAACATTCAGTGGAGCAGATATACGATTTATATAAAATTTATTGAGTATAATATAAAATATATTGATATGTTAAATAAAACGCTTCTAAGGTTAGACTGTCTTTATTCTTTCTAAAACGTTTATACGTCTTATTTTTCAAGTTTTTGAACTTAGATATTCTCCTATTAAATCAGGATTTTAATAGTTTTGCCATTAGTTTTAATAGTTTTTAGCGGAACAAAGAGACTTATAGAATCTTTTAGTATATTTGAAAATCAATTGTACATCAGTTGTAAATCACTTTCTGATAGGATATTGTCCCAGGATAAGGACGATGGTAGTCATACATTGCAGTAGGGATCTCAAAAAACCGCTTTCGAAAAACCTGTTTTTCGCTCGTAGTCCAACGCACTAACCAGACAAGCTACCGACGCCACAAAAATACATTAAATATTAAACAATTGAAATGAATGTTTAATTTGTACTTTAAATTCAGGTTATATCAATTATATTAAGAATTATAATTTAAACTTAAATAAATAAAATATATTTATAGTTCAAAACTTTGTGTATTAAAAATCCATTTTTTAAATAATACTCAAGGAAAAGAATACTGTCTAAATGTTTTAACTTATTCAGTTAATTTAATGAAATAATTTGTTAATATTTATTTTTTTATCGGAATAGACTTGATAAATGTATTTCGAAATTGTAGCTTAACTGGTATTTGAAAACATCTTGATTGAAGATAATATTCTGCAATTTTTGAGTACTGAATTGCTTGTACCAGAAATTCCGACTTCATCGTGCCAAATTTTCTCAAATGTGTTTTTTCCAAATGGACTCTACTGATTTGGTCTAAAAGATACATTTTGTAAATTAAATGTATTTATGAAATAGAATAATGTACTTAGATTTTTAATAAAGCAGAATTTTTCCGACCCGGTTTGACGGTTTAGATTTCTAGGAAAAAAACCGAACTTTCGGTTTGTGAAACCGGTTTTTGACATCCCTACATGGCAGTATATTTATCTAATATTTAGTCGTAACACTGTTTAACTACAGGTATACATTTATTATATGTGTAGTATGAGAACTCAATTAAGAACGGCTTATGATGCTGAGTACTACAAAAGATTTGAGATAAAGGAATATCGAGATTAACTGAATATTCTTTGTCTACAAACACTAAATCAAGGGTACGATTAAGATAATTTGGTATACGATTTATTTGGTTCAAGTTAAATTGACTGTAAAAATCTATTAACAACACCTCAGGTTCAGTGTTGACATTAAATGGAACCAAGTTTTGATTATCACAGTCAGGCTTCCAAGTAACATTTTCTAGGTTGAAATCTCCAACATACACCACATGTTGGTGATTATGTAGGTTTCCAAGAAGGGAACGACAGTTTTCCAGATGCGCATTAAAAGCTCAATAGAGCTTGTAGGCGGAATATAACTCACAATAACAAATAGTTCAAAATTGTTGTTAAATGTAATTTTTAACATTGATTGATCTACATCAACATACTTAGGATGAGAAGACGTAGTGAGATGTGGGGGATCCTGAATGCTGTTATAAGTATTACGAATTGCAACAAGAACCCCACCACCTCGAGAGAGCCCAGTTTTGTAGGGACTCCGGTCTTTCCGAAACACGTTATAAAACGAACCATTAAATAATTCCGGCGTAAAATGGTTTTCAGTTAACCAGGTTTCTGTGAAAATAATAACATCGAAAGAAGATGAGGAAAAAAAACCTGCATTTAAGTTGTTATGCCACCCACGTTTTGATAATATAATGAATCTGTTGAAATCCCTACTACTTTTAAAATTGAAGAGCTAGATAAATGAAACTTATAACTTAGATTACTACGCTGTATGTGCGAAAAAATTGGCGAGATCGGTACATTGTGACCTATGATCCGACCACTTATGTTCAAATTCCTCATATAAAATGTACATATAAAGATCAATTTTTATGTATACGTGCTTAGGTAAACTTTTTTGGTCAAATATATATTGACATCATGGTCAAATAAATGATAATAAAGTTTTCCGGAGAAAAGACTTGTGGTTCACAAAGAAAAAATCGAAATTCGGTACACCTACTCATTTGTAAATATGGGTATCAAATGAATGGAAATTCTTCAGCGATTGAATGTTTGTAGTTATTTTCAGGATTCGTATACCCTGGTGACCTATATATCACTTTGAATGGTAACCACACATATGTGTAGGGTATTTATAGTCGGCTTAGACCGACTATAATTTTGATAATCCTAACTATCATAATTACACCTACTTTAAAATTTCCCATGTGATCTAACCTTCCCAACTGGTTCAAGTAGGATTTGATCCAGTTTAAGATATTGGAATGGAAATATTTTTTTCAAATAGCTTAGATAGGGTTGTAATAACTGATATCTTGTTTTGGGCCGGATTTATGGATTGGAACAATGCGTGAGTTTGTCCAAATTTTCAAAAAGAAACCACAGTCTAACGAACGTTGAAAAATGTTTAGAATAGGAATTGATAGAGACGATGCACAACTTTTTAACATCAATGGGGCAATGCCGCCAGGACCTTCCGTTGGATTATCTTGAAGATTAGTAAGTGCCGATTCAATATCCGACTCATCCAAAATAATATCTCACAGATGGTTTGCGTAACCTCAGAGCTTGAATTGAGGTAAAACACTGAATTTGGAAGTCCATTATAGTTTCTTTTGTTATTAATAAATGTCCAGAAATAGTTGGTATTTTACCTAAGCTAACATTCAGTGGAGCAGATATACGATTTATATAAAATTTATTGAGTATAATATAAAATATATTGATATGTTAAATAAAACGCTTCTAAGGTTAGACTGTCTTTATTCTTTCTAAAACGTTTATACGTCTTATTTTTCAAGTTTTTGAACTTAGATATTCTCCTATTAAATCAGGGTTTTAATAGTTTTGCCATTAGTTTTAATAGTTTTTAGCGGAACAAAGAGACCTATAGAATCTTTTAGTATATTTGAAAATCAATTGTACATCAGTTGTAAATCACTTTCTGATAGGATATTGTCCCAGGATAAGGACGATGGTAGTCATACATTGCAGTAGGGATCTCAAAAAACCGCTTTCAAAAAACCTGTTTTTCGCTCGTAGTCCAACGCACTAACCAGACAAGCTACCGACGCCACAAAAATACATTAAATATTAAACAATTGAAATGAATGTATAATTTGTACTTTATATTCAGGTTATATCAATTATATTAAGAATTATAATTTAAACTTAAATAAATAAAATATATTTATAGTTCAAAACTTTGTGTATTAAAAATCCATTTTTTAAATAATACTCAAGGAAAAGAATACTGTCTAAATGTTTTAACTTATTCAGTTAATTTAATGAAATAATTTGTTAATATTTATTTTTTTATCGGAATAGACTTGATAAATGTATTTCGAGATTGTAGCTTAACTGGTATTTGAAAACATCTTGATTGAAGATAATATTCTGCAATTTTTGAGTACTGAATTGCTTGTACCAGAAATTCCGACTTCATCGTGCCAAATTTTCTCAAATGTGTTTTTTCCAAATGGACTCTACTGATTTGGTCTAAAAGATACATTTTGTAAATTAAATGTATTTATGAAATAGAATAATGTACTTAGATTTTTAATAAAGCAGAATTTTTCCGACCCGGTTTGACGGTTTAGATTTCTAGGAAAAAAACCGAACTTTCGGTTTGTGAAACCGGTTTTTGACATCCCTACATGGCAGTATATTTATCTAATATTTAGTCGTAACACTGTTTAACTACAGGTATACATTTATTATATGTGTAGTATGAGAACTCAATTAAGAACGGTTTATTATGCTGAGTACTACAAAAGATTTGAGATAAAGGAATATCGAGATTAACTGAATATTCTTTGTCTACAAACACTAAATCAAGGGTACGATTAAGATAATTTGGTATACGATTTATTTGGTTCAAGTTAAATTGACTGTAAAAATCTATTAACAACACCTCAGGTTCAGTGTTGACATTAAATGGAACCAAGTTTTGATTATCACAGTCAGGCTTCCAAGTAACATTTTCTAGGTTGAAATCTCCAACATACACCACATGTTGGTGATTATGTAGGTTTCCAAGAAGGGAACGACAGTTTTCCAGATGCGCTTTAAAAGCTCAATAGAGCTTGTAGGCGGAATATAACTCACAATAACAAATAGTTCAAAATTGTTGTTAAATGTAATTTTTAACATTGATTGATCTACATCAATATACTTAGGATGAGAAGACGTAGTGAGATGTGGGGGATCCTGAATGCAGTTATAAGTATTACGAAT
This sequence comes from Dryomyza anilis, assembly GCA_951804985.1. Taxonomy (NCBI): domain Eukaryota; kingdom Metazoa; phylum Arthropoda; class Insecta; order Diptera; family Dryomyzidae; genus Dryomyza; species Dryomyza anilis. The sequence goes on along the minus strand of OX638133.1, from coordinate 62,431,343 downwards.
TGCAACCCCACCACCTCGTGAGAGCCCAGTTTTGTAGGGACTCCGGTCTTTCCGAAACACGTTATAAAACGAACCATTAAATAATTCCGGCGTAAAATGGTTTTCAGTTAACCAGGTTTCTGTGAAAATAATAACATCGAAAGATGATTATTATTTTTGATAATATAATGAATAATTAAGACTATTGACTTTTTTATAGTTATCTAATCGTTTTTTGGATGAGAAGGTGTTACTTTTAGCTTAGAACATTTCGGCAAAGCGACGTTCCTCGCCCGAAGAACTAATTCGTGTACCTATGCACCCAAAGGCCAGATATCTTTAGAGATGATAATGTCGAAGTCCGATTGTAAAGAGACGATTTTAAACGATGATATTACTCGTTGAAGATGCGTTAAAAGCTTATGGCACACAATAGATGTCAATGGAGAGGTTACTTTCTAGCGAATGTAGGATATGATAATCTCGATAGTAGTAACTGCTGATAACCTTGACACATATAAAGTTTTGCGTAGTGGCCGATGAACAACAATAAGGTTGACAGGTTGCGAAGCGGTAATAGAATTGACTACTTCGATTGACTACTTTTGACGGCTCAGTGGTAGCTACGTTGGCCGAATTATTAGATAAGCCGCCTGCGCGCTTACTTGTTGTTACAATACCAAGTCATGGCAAACCTACGAGAGTAAAACATTACCTATGAAAATCTCTCACCCGCCGTTCGGATTCGGCAATAAACTGTAGGTCCCACCACTTTGAGTACAAATATAACACGCACAGCTCAAAATGGTGAGAGAGCTCGGCCTAAGTTCTTATAGGACTGTAGTGCCAAACTATTATTATTATTATACACATTTAGTCTTTCAATAAAATGTTCTTAAATGGCGCAGACATTAGGATTAATACAAATGAATAAAGTTTTATTTTGTTCGTGTTTTATTTAGTACTGAAAAGTAAATGGATCAAACGCAACTTTCCACAATTATTGGCCACATTATGTTGTGGAAGTGTTCCGAAATGTGTACAAGTGTTCCGAAAACATTCTGAAGCGGTCATGTGACTGCGCTGAACATGTAGCATGTTCCTGAATATGTAAAAAACATTAATTAGCAGTTGCGTTCCATTAACTTTGCAATACCTAATAAAAGTAAAGTATCAATGTTTATTATCATGCTAAGAAAAGCTATGAAAATCGACAAATTTATATATTACTTTTCACTCATTCACTGAAAATAGTGATGAGTTTTTTTGAGTACCAAGCCAATACCTAATGAATGGCTTTTTGTCTTATTTTCTAGCGAGAAATAACGCTATATAAAAAGTTATTATTTTACGCACTTTTAGCGTGATTTTTTTTTGTATTTCATTGTGACGGGATTTTACTATTATAATTGTAGGTAATCTATTGCCAACTATAATAGTAGTAAATTCCCACCATTTTTTGTTAGAGTGCACTGTAAACCTGTAAACCAAACACGAGCATTCAGGTTTACACATTTGGCATGGAACAGTTTGGAACATCCATCATATCAGATGACATTTGCAAATGTAGTCCACTCAGATTTACATATTTCACAAACTTCACTCATGTTCACTGCGAAGTTGATGTTAGAATTTATTAGCAGCGAGAATGTAGTGATTTCAGTGGAAAATCAAAACTAGTCCACAATGTAATATGCTTCGTGAATCGAGAAGATATTTAAATACGTACTTTTAAGGTTTAATGACGAAAACAATAAATGAGTTGAATCGAAAATTAAAATTGAGCACAGCACAGAAATGTAAACAAACTTGGTAAGCAGAGTTGCCAGAGTAAAATGATCAGGCATACTTTAAGATATAAGAATGCAAGATTATCCCAAATAGACAAACATTCAACAATTTCACATCAAATTTATACAATGTATCATGACAATCATTCTCAGCACCGGTGTGTTGCTTATGATGGAACATATGAGACAGTTTTTATAAATATAATTGAGGCAATGAGTATCAACAAAATTATCAAAAATTCAATTCATATATTTATTTCATGCAGTGAAATCAAAAGTTTGAAAATATTAAAACATACATACTTTTCAATATATGATTTCAAATCTTAATCATGGTGAATGCACAGTATGAAAAACAAAACTCTTATCATATTAAAATCATGTATTCATCATGAAATGATTTTTTGTTAACATCATATTCTATTCAAATTCACATCATAAAATTATATATTTTTTTTAACTCGAACTTTGTTTTTGTAAAATGTTTTTCTTGTACTAAGTACCTTTAATTATTAAAATGTGTATTAACAAAAACATGAACATAGTAAATTGACAATGTTAAAAATACCAACAATTTAAATAACAATTTAAAATAATAATAAGGACAGTTTTAATAATTATTTATTTGCGAAGTGAACAATCATGTTTTGCCGTCTCTGCTCACGAATTCCGCTAAAGGTTAATTCTTTAGCGCATGTAGCCTTTTCTATTTGCTTATATAACCGCCACACTTTGTTGAAATGCATAACGAATTGCTGCAAGGATAATTCCGTTTTCTGTTGCAGTGAATCTAAAAAGGAGAATATATATTTAGTAAAGGGTTAATGTATGACATTTATTTATCCTCTTACCAAAGAATATGCGAATTAGTTTTGTTTTGTACAATGCTCCTTTTTCCATGCCATTGGCATCTCTTTTGCCGTACCATGTGTAGTTTTGCTCCAGATTACTTGATATGGTTGCTCGGAGGAATCTATTACATGCGTCTCGAATGTTGGCGACACCCAAATATTCTAAATATTCTTGCTAAGAAAACAGAAATTTGAAGATTGTCATTATTTCGAAAGTATTTTCAAAATCGTCATAATCCTCGCCAAAAACATCGCCACTTTCAGTATCATCGCTAAATTGATCAACATTTATATCTGATTCTAGATCACTATTTTCATCATAACTAGTGTCAATGGCAAAACTAGTGTCAATGGCAAAACTAGTGTCAATGGCATAAGTTTGAGTAGTACTTATTAGTAGGTTCAGTATTATAAGTATCAGTACTACTTGCTTCTTTATTTATTTTTATAGTTTCTAATAGTGATGATGTATATTCTGTATGTTTGCATCGTAGTTTCGTTGCGAGGTTGTGTGATTTCTGATTTCTCATTCGATGCCTCATCATTAAAAACCACGATAAGAACAAAATCGATAACCTAGACATGAGAATTATCGCAAACATGTTGACTGGTGCCAATTTCAAGAGTTCTAATATTTTTGAATTAAATTTACAATAAATATAGATTTTAGAACATTTTCGGTGGTTGTAAAAAAAGTAAAATCTATTCAAATCGACTATAAATACCCTACACATATGTACACTGAGGGAAAAAAGTAATAAAATTAAATAAAAAAGTAATAAATTTAAATACTTTTCGACACGTTTTTCACCCGTAGTCTTTTGCATTTAAATTAAATACTTTTTATTTAAACTGGATGTAAATACTTTTTATTTAAATTTATTACGTACGGAATAAAATTTGATGTAAATAATTTTTATTTAAATTTATTACGTATGTAATAAAATTTAAAGTAAATACTTTTTATTATTTTTTATTAAAGTTATAACATTTTAATTTAAACACAATAATATTTATTTCATATAAAGAATGTTCCTAATTATTATTTTATTTTTCTTTTTTCGAAATTTTTAATAAAATAATATTTTTTGTATGGAGTATTACGTTTTTTATTACAAAAGTATTTAAATCAAATTTAAATAAATTTTATTACGTCACTTTTTCCTTAGTGTAGTAATGTGTGCGGTTACCTTTTAAAGTGGTCCATAGTATACCAGGATTTACGAATCCTGAAAATTGCAATCTTGAAGGAATTGCCTTTCTTTCAAAAATTCCTTACAAATGAGAAAGTATACCGAATAACGGACTTTTCCCGCAAAACACAGTTGTTTTGCGGTAAAAACATTACTTTTATATATTTGAGCATAAAATCAATAGCTATATTTTGACCAAAAAATTAAGTTCGGGCGCTAAATTAGGAGTTTTATTTAGCTCTTCTAGTTATTCAGTAAATAGTGATTTCAAGAGACATACAGATGGACTTCCCTAGGGCGCTACAGCTAGGAGGAACATTTCACTCTTAGTGTAGGGTATATAAACTTGGCCAAAAACGTAATGAAAATATCCTCGACAAATTAACAAACTAATGTCCTGTATATACATTTATATTGTTTACTTACATAAACGTGGTTGTAGTGGTTTCGTTGTACTGGAAGTGGTTTCGAAAAGTGGTTTCGTTGAAGTTATTTCGAAAAGTGGTTTCGTTGAAGTGGTTTCGTAGAATGTGGAATATTTTGATCTCAAATATTTTAGATATTTACATTTAGTTTTAAAATAATATTATAAATGGACTTACCAAGATATGCTTCTATCTATGGGCCATTCCACACCAAATCGACAAAAAAAAGTCATATTTGAGATTTTACCTTTTCGATTTTAGGACTTAGGATTTTTCATAATTTTAAAAAGGATCATCAATTTTGAAGTGCAACGATAATGACCACGGGCCAGATGTTCACGTTTAGAAGTTACAACTTAATTTGTTGTAACTTTTTTTATTTTGCTTGCTTTATTAGATTTAAAACGAGCCATCAATGAAGTTTCTAGCGTTTCTAGTTCAAGAGATATTTAAATATGAACAACCATACAAAAGTAATTTTTGGCCCTTTTTTTCCAACTTTGAGCCACTGTATCTCTGGAAGTAGTGGTCGGAAAAAATAAAAAAAATTGGTTAGTGGCTGTCTCAATACCCTTTATCAGTTCCCAAAATTTCATTGAAATCGAAGAAGGCGAGTTCCAACCGTTGGTCGATTTGGTGTGGAATGGCCCCTATATGAAATATATATTTAGTTTTCGTATTTATTTTCATACAAAAATAAAAATGCCTACCAATATATTTTAATTTAATACTCATATTTTATTAATTTTATGAGCTCAGCAGTACACGACATGAATGTGATAAAATAAATTCATTTTAAGCACATATTCAAATCAATATATGATAAATTAAATTTTATCATTGTGATACAATTACATGTTACCACTAATGTACGTAAATATTCTCTATATTTTAGAGAAATACTCGATAGTTTTTTCTATTGCATAAATATTATCTTAAATTGTTTCAAATTTCTGCAGCAACGGAAATAATCATTTTTATAATTAATCGATCCTTCAATATGTAATAATATTGAACACACGTTTTGAAATCATTTAATAATACAAAACAATTGTCGTTTGGAGATATTTAGATAGAAATCATTTCATGATATTCATGAATGTCTATATGGGTTATGTTCAGAATTCTTTACCTGTATTTGTTATAGTAATTTAAAGTTAAAAAATTGAAAAAAGCATTGAAATAATCTAGGTTTTTTTTGCTTCTTTTGTTTCTGTTTCCAGATCTTCACTTTAGGATTTAACTTGCTAAGAAACAGGCGCCCTCGAGACTTAGGAGAATAGTTTAGTATATGTTTATATTGTGTAGCATTATTTGATAGATCGATATATGGTGGTGCAAAATTGAAACCAGTTTTTTACCGTGGTGATGTTAGCAACACTGGCACTTGCCTCACTTTTGAAGTTCAAATCTACCAAAAAAAAATCGTAAATACGTCCAAAAATGTACATCAATACAATTACATTTTTGCTGAAACTGCGCCAACTAAACTCTTAATTGCATTAGCGTACACAAATTCATATTAGCAATTGTTGGCAATAGCTGTTTTCGCGACGCGTTGGTGGTGTGTATATTTGCTTATTTTAGTGTGTATATACGTTTAATTTGGTGTGTTTGATATATTCGCTTCCTTTGGTGTGAGTATTCGCTTACATTCTATACGAATTCATGTTAATTAATAAATGAACTGAAGGAAACTTATTGGAAATTAACACATTTGTTATTTGTTTATTTATTTTCTTTTATATATAGTAGAGGTATATTATAATTTTATTTATATTTCTATTTTATTTATTTTATATATATTTTTTTATTTTTATTAATTCACTTATTGTTGTTCTAAGGTAGAACCACGATCACACGCCATCAATCAAACTACTTATATTGAAAAGATATGAAAAACACAAATAAGAGAGGAATATCAAAGTCATTCGCACGATGTGCGGAAAAATTACCTAACGAACCGAATAGGCAAGCACGTGTCCATCGAACGAATGTAAAATAATATCGGTACAACAGTACCAGTAGAACTGTATAATGGCTGTAAAGTTGTAGTTGCTATAAAATTGTGGAGAATCGGTAAAACTGTAGTGTCTTTAAAACTGCATAATTTGCGAATTCAGTTAGTGTGTATGCTACGAATAGCCAACTACGAATAGCAAAGGTTTTCATTAAATTACTGCTGCACCGGAGTTTTTGTACTTACTAAAGTCAATCGGAAACATTAAAATTTTATAAAAATATCGCCATCGCTGATAATAATAAATCAGAGGCCGAAAATAATTATTATTTTCCAATATTTTTGGTTTATATTTATAAAAGTCAAAAATAATTATTGTTTTTGATAAATATTTATAAACGTCAAAATACTTATTATTTTTGATAACTATTTATCAAAGTCAAATACATATGTATAATTATTATTTTTATATATATTTATAAAAGTCAAAAAAAAATTATTAGTTTTGATTTATATTTATAAATCAAAACGAAATAATAAAACGAAAATATTTAAAATTAGAACATGATGGATATTTTAGCGAATTAATTTAAATAAATTTCCTAGTAATGCGTTCATTAAAAGTATAATTTGTACTTTTAGTGTTGTGATTTTGAATAATGGCAAATGACGAAGGAACGTTAAAATGAATCAACATCAGAACAATTTAATAAAGAAATATCATAAATAAATATCATAAAAAAAAATAATAAATTAAGTAATAACCACATGTTATGTTCAACGCCCGATTTATACATGTCCCCTTAATCGGAGATATGTTAGTTCTACAAAAGTTTTGTATTGATATTAGCAATATGTAAAAAAATTAATACTGGGTGAGAAAATATTCGTACCTTCGAAAATATCCATTTAAATATTACACTCTTTATTTTCTATCATAAAACTAATACTTTAAATTTAGAGCCCGATTTCGGTACGATGTCTCCTTATATCGTATATAACGAATATAGGATATGTTTCCTTTTACTATTAGATTTCTATAAAAAAAAGTTCCCGATGAGGTTTTTCACAAACTCTCGTAAAATCGTTTTCAGTATGAGTACCTCGTTAAAAATAAGTTTTTTTTTGTAGGTTGTCACCTAAATCTGAGGCGGAAAATGTCTTCTAATGGCTTTCCTATACTTTTAAATTATTTTTGGTAAATAAAGCAATTTATCCACGTAATATTTTTGAATGGAATATTACGTTTTTTATTACAAGAATATTTAAATCTAATTTAAATAATTTTCAGTTTTTTCTTGGTGTATGTAGTAGGGGAACCTGGGGTGAAGTGGGACATGGGGTTATGTGCGAAAATGTAATTTTTGGACATGATTTTACACTTAGAAAAATAAAAACAATTGTCAAGTGCTTCTTAATATGGTATCAAATTTTTTATACCTTTTTAATGAATTTCGAGAGCAAGTGAATAAACATATTTTCAAAGTTTTTTAGAGTGCTGTTTTATGCTATCAAAAGGTGTGAATTGTTGTCTTTTTAATTAGGAAGATATTTTTAAACAGGGCTCGGGTGGAACCTGAACTGGACCGGAAACGTTTAATTTTTATAGAACCGGAACTGGAACAGGATCGTTATTTTAATTTTGTATGGAACTGGGACTGGAATCGTTATATTATTTTTTATAGAACTGGAACTGGAACAGAAAACCGGAACCGGAACTGGAACCATTACTTAATTAATTAGATCAGAAAAATAATATCCCTACGGGGAAATGAATCGGTACGTGAATGATCACGTGACTGGCGAAATGGTGATGGTGACCGGTTCCAGTTCTGATCCAATCGTATGAAACGTAGTGGTAACTTTCACATGGCTTTGTCATTGGAGGTGGGCAAGTGACACCTCATAGATACCATAAGACTGGTATTCGTACTGTCCTTCGGGAACCAGTCATCGTACTGTCCTTAGAGGAGCAGTCACCGTACACCAGGAAACGAACTGGTATTAGACTGAACAACTGACTGGTTTCTCGGAGATAAATAACCGGAGGTAATTAACTTTTATATGAAATCGACCGTCAATTTTAACATGGCGTTTTCTTAGGAAGGGGTGAATAAACACCTCATGCAGACCTTTAGACCTATCTCAGAATTGGTCATTAAGATCCAGTCCTCAGTCGGTACCAATGGTACGGGTCACAGAACATGTATACTGATTACGAACAGTCTCCATTCTGAATACCTTTGGACTAGAACAGTGACAATTTTTCATTTTACCAGTCACATGATAGGTAATTTTATAACAATTGAAACCGTTTTTCTGCAGGGATATCAAAAAATTAATAATTGAATGAATTTGGACAATGAATTTGGAAACAAATATTAATTAAATTAAATATGTGGGCAATGGCATTTTAAAAAATGTTGAGCAGTTCAAATTTTCGGATCATCTTTATACATATTGTCATACAAAATATATTTTATATTTTTGAAAAATATTTCATTCACTTATTTTTCAAAAGCTGTTTCCGTGCTCCCGCGAGAAAACAAGACTATGAAAGTATGCGAATTTATATATGGTCAAAGTTACGTGAAACAATTTAAACATATATTGGGAAAATTTCAGCTTTTCAGTGGGGGATTTGATAATTTGAAAAAAAGTATAAAAATCGCTAAAGTGGTGTTAATCAATTGAAGAATTTCAATAAAAGAATTTATTTTGCAACGTGTTCCTAATTTGCTCTCAAAATATTACATATGTGGTGTAAAAAATAAAGTTCATTATAAAAGCAATTTTTATTTATTTTGAACGAAAATTAGTGTTCCCTAAATATGTGTTAAACGAATTTTGCGACAATTGCTTTGAACACATACACCGCGACAGCGACACGACCACACGACGATAACTAGTTTTTCTCAACAAATGAAGTCGTAATGTGAGATACTTGATTACATTCAACGCGACAAAAAAAATAATTTTCTCACTTTATTTTAATTGTTATATCGATTAAACACCATGGATTATTTAAATTAATTCTTAAATTTATTCATTTTAATTATTTATCACCATAAATAACACGAATAATGCACAAACAATTCTCAAAACTAATAAAATACGGATTGTCGCCTGTCAAATTAGAATTAAATTGTTGCCAAGTCGCCATGTAATCGTGTCGTAGCCAAAATATTCGTCTCCATTTAACTTCATGTTTTTTAAATTTGGCAAGTGTAGCAATGTCGTTGTCGATTCGAATGTGTTTGAAGCAAAATGCATAAACATATTTTTTTATTTCAATATGTTTTGTGTTAGTTTATAGCAAAGATCATCAAAAATAATGTTTCTGCCCTATACTCATTTTGTTGCAGTTAAAGATAAAATGGCAACATTTAATATACAATATATTATTTTAAACAAATCTAATTCTTTGAAATTACATTAAATGCGATACTTTTAAATCCAAGAAAGTTATCAAAGACATATTTAGGCTTTCAGTAGAACTTAATTATTTTTTTAATTGTTGGCTTCGTTTTGGAATTTTGGTCATATAAGTCTGACGTAAGGTATTCAAATTTTGTGTATTTGTTCTTATACATAAGTTATGTCCATAACCAAAATATCATAACAATTTTCCGACGAAATTCCTAATTGAGAAAAAGTTACTCATTGGAACAATTTACAATGGAATAATATCATTTACATTGACTATAACAACAATATCGTTGTTTATACTCCGATCTCATATACTCCACTTTCATATACTTTACTCCACACAGAAAAAAAGTTCATCCTGTTTAAGAATTGTTTCATCAATTCTATGAATTTTTCATTATTCTCAACCAATGACCAAATTCATCCAATTTATGAATCGTTCATTAAACCATAATGAATAAGTTCATAATATTGATGAACGCTTTCATAATATTTATGAAAAAATTCATGATATTTATGAACTTTAAACTATTTAAAAATAAAAAAAAATATTTTTTTTGTATTTTATTACTTTCTTTATTTTATTTTATTATTTTAATTTATTTATTTTTTTAACTTCTTACATTATATTTTATATCTACACTTGCTGTTGCTGCATATTGCTGCTGTTTGGCGTACGTTTCTTTGGAGTTGTAAACAACAAAGGAAACAATTCGGTATATTTGTACGAAATGACATATGAATTATAAAAACATAGAATTGTATCTGCTATCATCGACTATCGTCGCGACGAGTAGTCAAAATAATATTTTTTAGTATCTTCTTTATGCCCGGCTGAACTGAACGTGTCGTGGAGACTGCGCTGTTTTGAGTCATATGAATACCTTAATGAACGCAATTCATAACAATTATGAACGCGTTTATTATATAAATTTCGCTCAAATTGTGAGATCCGTATATACGAATAATAGTTCATAAATAAAATGATTTTTCAATATATATTATGAACGGTGTCTCAATTAACGGCGTTTATCTATTTATGACATTTTTTTTCTGTGCACTTTATATCTAAATGTCATTATTTTTATACATACAAATAAAAAATTTTTATATTTATGTTGTGTTTTTGAGCTTGTGGTTCGAAATAAAAATAATTACCAAATATTTTTAATAGTAGCACTCCCTGATTCCGAAGATATGGTTTAAAAATGTTTATTTGGATAGGTTTACAAAATATAGGCTAATAACTTTTGAACCGAGCTTTCATAATAACTCATATGATCAATAACTCTAAATAACTCATATGATCAAGTGTCGAATGAAAGGTAATTGAATATCCAATAAACATTTCTCAGAACATTTTTAAATTGTTTCACTGGTTTTAGAGAAAAATTGTAAAAAATCGAGAAAGTAAGATGATACACAAATTGTAATTTTCCAAAATTAGTTCACACACTTTCGAAGAAATTTAAGGATAAAAAAAGTTATGTGAAAACATTATAATTAAATGCTAGTCATAAAAATCAAAAATGTGAGCGGATCACGCCCTATTGATAGATGCACCTATTGATAGATGATTGTTTATAATTAATTTTACATTTAATAACTTTATCTTGAATACTTTACGTGATATGGGATCCTAAAAAGAAAACCTATATTTCGTATGTCCAGTGATGATTCCCAGAAGTAGGCTGCATACCTTTCGGTTGTGTGATATGATGTAGTCGGTTTTATTTTTGCAAAATACCGGCCAGAATATCTTGAGTTTTTTGTTGTTAGTACTATGAGTCCACTTTCTTTGTACCAAAGATAGAGACTTGTTTTCTTGTTTAGAGTAAAAGAATTGTATTGGTGCAGCTACATGTAGTATTGAGATGAACTCCTTGTTTGGAAAGTTCGTCTGCCTTCTCATTTCCTTATTGAAACTAAATTTCATCACATTTGGAATAGCAGTGTATAGGCAGACAGACAAGCGGCTGAAAAGTGATGTTGATCAAGAAAATATATATATTTTCATACCGGTCACGCCTACTAAGAAGCGCTAAAATAACCTGACATACATTTTAAAAAATAAAAATAAAATGGATTTTTTTTAGTTCACAAAAACAAAATCGAAATTCGGTACACCTACCCATTTGTAAATATGGGTATCAAATGAATGGAAATTCTTCAGCGATTGAATGTTTGTAGTTATGTTCATGATTCGTATACCCTGGTGACATATATTTGACTTTGAATGGTAACCACACATATGTGTAGGGTATTTATAGTCGGCTTAGACCGACTATAATTTTGATAATTCTAACTATCATAATTACACCTACTTTAAAATTTCCCATGTGATCTAACCTTCCCAACTGGTTTTTTATTTTTTTTTTTCACTATTTTTCATTTACAAAGATGAAAACAAAAATGCTCCGGGCACACTCCGGCAAAACAGATTATATTGTTACTAAGTATTTTTAAAACTCCAATGAAAATTTTGCCTTTTCGGAGTTATTAACACTTCAGCGACTGACCATTTTTATACTAATATTAACAATTTCAACAATGTTTAGTTGTATTGGAGGTACCACACCTACTTGTCCAATTAAGATTAAATTTGAACAAGCCAATTATATTAACGAAAAACCTGTATAACACAAAGTTTCATCACTGTAAATCTAGTAATTTTCATTTCATGACATTTTATACATTTTTGTTATATGGGAGGTACCACGCTCACTTGTCCAATCAATATTAATTTTCGAGAACTGCATTATATGAACGAAAAACATTCTACTATAAAGTTGCATCACTATAGCTCCCGTAATTATAAATGTTGATAATTAAAATTTCATACAATATTAGTCAATCGTCATACTTATTTTTCTAAAAATAACACAATTTGAGCTTTTCGCCAACTTTTGGAACTCCCTGCCCCACTCTGCGACCTCATTTTTTCCCCATTTTCAAAATATCTGTGTTTTTTGGCCAGGGTACCTACGCTCCTCAATGAAATTTGAAAATATTAGTTGAAAGCTGTTGTAAATGTGTACGGTTAATGTACCCTCAACACCAAAAGAGACCGATCACTGCAAATATTTTTCTACAAATAAAAAAAAAATCTGTTTAGCGTCGCACAGTGGGGAATCTTCATATGCTCAGCGGCAAAAATACTAAAAATGGTCCTAGACAAATGAAATTTAATACACATGTTATGAACCGATTTGGTTCATTTTCAAACTCATTTCCTACTTTTGGCTAAAAAATATTCTGACCAAATTTCATCGCATTCTGATAAGTATTTCTCAAGTTTCCTCGTATACAGACAGCCAGACAGCAAGACAGACAGACAGACAGACAGACAGACAGACAGACGGACATAGCTAAACGGACTCGGGTAGTGATGCTGATCAAGAATATATATACTTTTCCATACCGGCCACGCCTCCTAAGAGGCGTTACAATATCTGCACAAACTTAATATACCCTGTACCTCATAGGTGTAGGGTATAAAAATGAGCGTGATCTGCCCACTTTTGCAGTTTTTTATTTCAAATGCCGATTACATTTTTTTTTTAAATACTTCTAAATCATTAAATTGTTTTATTTAATCAATAGTCCAATAATAAATAGTCCAACAAACTATTGGTTCTATTTTAAACATATTTCATCATTGCTACAAACTTTTCCTGCCGCTCTAACATATATGAATCCAGCCAGACTTCAAAAATATCACGTATTTTTATTTCAGATGCCCTAGAGAAAAATGGATAAAAATCGGAAAAATGCACGTTGATGCAAGTAAAAAGATATTTTTGATATATATTATATGATATTATCAATATATTATATCAAAAATTTGCGAATAGCCTTTTTTAGCTTTTTTATATTTTCCTATTTAAAGTTCGTATTTTTTTTAAATGCAACACTTACAAAATATTTTATATTTTAATATATTTTTTTTAGATTCAAATTTGTTTTGCGATATACATGGAATAAAATGCTTGTTTATGGGTATGTACAATATATAACTAACTTTTTAAAAACCTTAGTTTTAACATCAGTGCTTTCTAAAGAAGACTACCCTTAGCACTGAAACGTTTGTAAGCGGAGCCGTCCGCTTCTACATATAAAATAAGAAAGCAAGCTGCAGTCTTTCTGCAAATATCAGTATAAATTTATGCCTTCAAGCAAATATTTAAACATCCCATAAGTTTAAATAATTTTGCAGCAAAACTCTTAGTATTTTTTAAATATGACATATGTACAGAGAGTTACAAAATGTTGGCCATAACACTAATAAAAATTGTGTTATTTACAATAGACTCACAGCAAACATCCTGAGTTCTTGAACATTTGCAACAAAACTGTAGGATTATTTTGACATTTGACTACTATAATTTTTATTACGCTCGATTTATCCGCAATAACTAGTAAATCCAATGGTGTAAAAAAGTGTCAACCTAAATATTATATTTTAATAGTAAAAGTGAAAATAAAATTTCCTGGAATTAAAATTTTCAACACGTGAAGGAAAATAATTTATTTTTACTTTGATGACAGCAGCGAGACAAGACCGAGCCAACTTGTTTCTTCCGGGAAGAAGGGTCAAGTCGTTCTATAATTTTACTTTCGAAGTAGTTATAGACGATGTATTTCAAGCATACTTTTTAAATTCTACACAGAAAAAAATTTGTTCATAAATGGAATGAATGCCGTTAATTGCGACATCGTTCATAATATATATGGAAAAAATCATTCTATTTATGAACTATTCTTCGTATTGTTACGAAAAGACGTAATTTGCCCCATAGTGCAAGCAATCAACAATAATTAATGAGACGCATGACAATTCAGCGCACTAAACATGTGTTAGATAGAGACGGAAGATCATTCAGCGCACTGAGGCAGTGTGCGAGAAAGAGATCAAAAATCAGCGCATTAAAACACATTAGTGCGAATGAGATGCCAATAGCATGCGTCATTCACGAAACAAGTAGAAGGTTCTCGAAACAAGTTGAAGCTTGTCGAAACGTGTCGAACTAATGCATGAAGTATGTAAGGGAGCCGCATCTGAGATACAGCACTTCAGTTGTGATTTGACAGTGAACTAGTGCGTCTCGTGAGTGAACATTGTACAGCTAAATTGTAGAAATTCAACAGTTGATATAAATAAAGTTTATTAATACTAGTTGAAATAATACTAGTTAAAACCAAATTTAAGTGTTTTTTTATTTTGTACACAATCCAGCGATACGAACTCGTATAACAGTTTTCCGTAGACTGAATGTTCGTAACATTGGTGTCAGAAGTGGGATTGTGATACAAAATGGTTAAATTCGAATAACTTAAAGTCGACCAGCTAAAGAAGGAGCTGGCGATTCATAATCTTCCAACTGTAGGTACGAAAGTAGAGCTACAAAAGCGTCTAATGGAAGAATTAGAGAACCAAGGCTCGCAGAGCAGGAGTTTGAAGTGGAAGCTGCAACAGCGTCATCGAAAATTGTGGACATGGAGCAAAAAGTACAGTCCCAAAGTTTTGATATGAGCTAGTTGCTTGGAGCAATACAACAACAGCTTCTAGAAAATTCAAAACAGCTCCAAGAAAATTCGACTAGAATGGAACACTTCAAGAAAATTCAAATCAACTTAAAACAGAACCACCTAAAATTCCAGCAACATGGAACTGAAACTACAAGAAAATTCCAACACAATGGAACAGAAATTTCTAGAGGTTTCAAACCAACATCAAGTAAAAATTGAGCAACAGATGCAGGAACATTCTAAGAAGCTTCTGGAAGACATTGATGACAAATTTGAAATGTTGGAAAATGGTTTCGACAAAAAGGTACAGAAAATACAAGAAGATGTCAGTTTACTACAGATAAGTGGACCTACGATGGAATAATGAGAACAGCGTAGCCGCACTTCTCGTGGCGCTTAAAGGAGGAAATGCAGACTGTTCCAGAAAATGATCGAAACAGTTATTTAGAGATTATGGCTGAAGGGTAGAATGCAACGAAATGGCGAAACTTTGTAGGCATATGCAGCGGACGTCGAGAGGCTTACGCATTTGTCGTATGCAGATTCAACGAGTGATTTCATAGAAAAGTGCAAAATCGAAGCGTATGTTGGTGGCAAACTCGATCAGGAGACAAAACGTGCAACAGTGATTGCGCCCAAGGTAACATTTACGGAAACGGTTACCATCGCTCTAACACAGGAGACAGCAAATGCGATGTGCCAATCGGCTCCAAAGGCGCGTAGAATTGATATGGAGAACGATGATTTATTTCAAGAAGTGTGCCAACTAGTTAAAGCTGGCGTTAAAATCGAACACACATCAGCCAACAAAGATACCCAATTCAAAGGTAAATGTTACAACTGTAATACATATGGGTATATGGCAAGTGACTGCCGTAAAAAACGCAAGCGCTCAATCAATCAATCTGCACATGAACCCAGACATGAAGAAAGACAGGATCATGTCCAAAATAGCGTAAATTTTAATCAAGCTTTAAACTAAAACGAGTCAGATCTGCGGGGCACGATCTGACTCACGTAACCGATTGCCCCAGAATCTCCATTTCACAAATTGCTCGAAAACCGAATAGTTTAACTGTCGAAGGACTCGTTGATTGTACAGCATATATGGTAACATTGTATACGGATAATAAGAAGTAACCTTGTTAAGGACAAAGTAGAGCCGCTTGTAGGAATAAGATTACAAACAGCTACAGGTGAAGAGGCCCCTGTCAGAGGAAGATTACCAAGAAAATAACGATTGGTACTACGACAGTTAAGCATGATTTTATTGTGGCAGAAATAGTAGACGAAATAATACTTGGCATGGACTTCATGATAAGGAACGGTTTCACACTTGATTTAACAAGAAAAAATTTTAAGTTATGCCAACACAACAAATACCACCTAATTCAGAATCAATTGTTTGGGCGAAATTAAATGGAGATTGTGGGATAAGCAAGTTGTGGGTTATTGAAGCAAACGAAGAGCTATATAAAAGCAACATAGTGCTAGGAAGAACACTTGTTGAGGCGGAGAAAAACATGATTGTACCTATAAGCGTCAATTTAGAAAACTCAACAAAACTAATCAAAACGGGAACAATGATAGTCCAGTGTCAAGAGGCATCAGCGATTATAAATTGCGAGTCAAATCTATCAAAGGACTATGTCACACCGCAAATAAACAAACAATCTACTCACAAGTTTATAAATGAGTGGACGAAGGATTTGGCTGCCAAAGAAAAGAGTCAAGTTCAAAAACTTATTAATAAATATCGGTGTATATTTGCTGAAAAGGGCCAAAAGGATGGCAGAACTGCCATTGTAAAACATCGAATAGACACTAGTTATTCTAACCCAATTCGTCAAGCACTAAGAAGGGAACCACTTGCGAAAAGAGACGAAGTATCACATTTGGTTGAAGAAATGCACACAAATGGCGTGGTGGAACCATCTGAGAGTCCATGGAGTTCACCAGAAGTATTGGTGAAAAAGAAGGACGGTAGTACTCGGTTCTGCGTTGATTACCGAAAACTTAATGATGTCACCAAGAAAGATAGTTATCCACTGCCCAGAATCGATGACATCTTGGATACACTATCTAATCCTAAGTGGTTTTTAACGTTGGACTTGCAAAGCGGTTACTGGCAAGTAGAAATCGATAAGAAAGATCGAGAGAAGACCGTATTCAGTACTGGATGGACTATGGCAATTTTTGGTAATGCCGTTTGGACTATGCAATGACCCAGCAACATTTGAGCGGTTAATGGAGCACGTATTAAAAGGTTTATACTGGAAAACATGCCTATTATATCTTGATGACATCATTGTCATGGGCAAGGACTTCGACGAACATCTAAAAAATTTAGAGGAAGTATTCCTTAGATTGGAAAGTGCGGGTCTACAACTTAGCCCATAGAAATGCTCACTTTTTAAGAAAGAAGTCAAGTATCTAGGTCATCGAGTTACCACAAAAGGAGTGCATACCGATGAGGATAAAATAGTTGCAGTAAAGGATTGGCCCAGACCGCAAAACCTACACGACCTACAAAGTTTCTTGGGGCTACGTACATTAGACTGATTCAAATTTGTATGAAAAATCTAGAACTATTTTTCTTTCGCTTCGCGTCGACTTTCTGAAACTAGGACTTCTAAAACTGAGAAGCTTTTAAAACCCAAAAAAAAGTGATCCTGTGATATTGGGCAAGGAGCTTAAAGATCATTTTTGAGCTTTTAACGACTATTTTCCATGAAATTATTGTTACTCCAAGTATAAAAAGATATCACTCAATTTTTTTTTATTTTATTTAAAATCACTTACTGAAATTATGATTTTTAAAACTATATATTTTTAGTTAACCATTAAAATTTCATGACTTGCCAAACACGAAAAATGTCGTAATTTTAACTGTAGAAATTTTTCTCATTTTATTCTAATGAGTTTAAGATAACATTTTTGTATTATTGCACATACAATTATCTTTAAAATGTTATGTAACTCTTATATTTTTAGGTATCGCATTATTAGTAAATACTAAAAGTATGCGCTAGCCTAAAAAATTATATATTTTGATTGAAATCAAATAAGAAAATTATATAAAGGGTTAATTTCCACGGTCCACGACAGGAGTTAGATTTTTTTCAAGAATGTAGCAAATAAACTCTACTTTTAGAGTAAGAATAAGAATATTGATGAGTTTAAACTTCATTATATATGGTTTACTAAAATCTTAAAATTTGTTAGACTTAATTTTCACGAAAATTGGATTTTGAATTGTAATATCTCTTCAACCTTAGAAGTTAGCTGATTGATTTTTTTTTATGTTTGGTAAATATTTTTATACAAGTTTATCTATGTATGGACAACCTAAGGATATAATGCTCATTAAAGGACTATTTTTAAATAAACACTTTTACCGCTTTTGTTACTATATATTATGAACCATAACGGTGGACAAATTATGTAAAACTTTTTTAAGTTTTTTTGTAGTGGATAAAATTAATAGTTTAAGCAAAAAAATAATTACATTCAACATATTGTTAAAAAAAATCAAAAAAATAACAAAAAATTATTAAACCATGTATCTACTAAAATGTGCCGACGATTTTTTATTTCTTTTGATCTAAAAATACACGGGAGGTATATCCGAAACATTTTCTTGAATAATTTGAGGTGTACATCAACTTTTGGGTTGAGAGTGTTTTAGGCAGGAGTGGACAATTTTACTCTGTACTAATAAAACGATATCTAAAAATATAAGAGAGACATATAATTTTAAAGATAATTGTATGTGAAATAATACAAAAATGTTATCCCAAACTCGTTAGAATAAAATTAGAAAAATTTCGACCGTTAAAATTACTAAGTAAAAAAAGTCGACATTTTTCGTGATTGGCAAGTCATGAAAAATCATAATTTCAGTAAGTGATTTTAAATTAAATAAAAAAAATAAAATTGAGTGATATCTTTTTATACTTGGAGTAACAATAATTTTATGGAAAATAGTCATTAAAAGCTCAAAAATGTCCTTTAAGCTCTTTGCGCAATATCACAGGATCACTTTTTTTTGGGTTTTAAAAGCTTCTTCTCCGTTTTAGAGGTCTTAGTTTCAGAAAGTTGACGCGGAGCGAAACATTTTAAGATTTCTGTTTTGAATCAGTCTAATGTACATACTACAGACGATTTGTTCCAGGTTTTGCCAATGTTGCTAGCAGTCTTCATGAGTTGACAAGAAAGAGCCGCTCATTTTAATTGAGTAATGATCAAGAAAGGGCATTTTTGAAATTAAAAGATCTACTGTGCTCGGCACTAATTCTTGCGCATCCAATTCCAGGTGAGAAATTTATACTTGATACGGATGCAAGTGAATACGGAATAGGGGGAGTTCTCTCTCAAGTGATCAATGGGTAAGAAAAAGTGGTCGCATACTACAGTAAAACATTGTCCGAGCGAAATTACTGTGTCGCCAGAAGGGGATTTCTTGCTATAATTGAAAGTGTGAAAAATTTCCATAAGTATCTGTACGGACAACAGTTTCACTTGAGAACCGATCACGCAGCACTATAATGGTTACTTCAGTTCAAAGATCCGGAAGGCCAAATTGTGCGTTGTATAGAGCGATTGCAGAGCTACTATTTCTCAATCGAACATCGTAAATGAGGAAATCATGGAAATGCAGATTCTCTGTCACGACGCTCATGTAAACTAGAATACAGACATTGTTCAAGAGCGGAAGGAAAAGAAAACATAATTGACATTCGTCGTCATCAAGTACAGTGGTTGCCGGATTTACTTCTCTATCGGTGGAATTGCGGTCATCATCACCGGTCAGCAGTTTAGAGAAGTGATCCCTCCATATCTTCAGTGTGCTCTGGATATCTGTCACTAGATTCCCGTTCTCATCTTTACAAGAAGAGGTTCCGGATTTTGAACCTCCGACTAAGCGTCTTATTTTCTCGAAGAATTTTCGAGCTTCATTCCTGTCCCCATGCATCTCAATCTCCTCACACTCACGTCATTCTGTCTCGCTTTTTTTACGCTTGAAAAGACGTCTCTCTTCCATTCTCTTCTCTTTGTATCGATCTTTCGCAGCTCGCGTAGCTACTGACTGCAGGGTGGATTTGTACGCAGCGTTTTTTCTGCAGTGGCCGCGCGACACTCCAAGAATCGAAGCACCTCTTCGGCAGCCGTACGCATAGAGCAGGAGATATGGTTCCACTGCGCGCTTATATCATCGAGAGGAGGAGTGCTTTGTCTAAGCAGGTGTGAGAGTCGAGTAGAAAAGGCTTCCTTTGTCTGTTGTTATTGCAGCTTTCCGACGTCTAGCTTTCTCTGCGTTTAGTTCCGTACGTTCTTCGCAGCGCTTACTCGTGTGCGGACCTTGGCTGCTACAAGGTAATGATCCGAGTCCATATTGGCACCTCGGGTAGTGCATACGTCCATCACACTCGAAGCGTGCCTTTCGTCAATCACAACGTGATCAATTTGGTTTCGAGTTTTTGGATCGGGCGACAACCTTGTGGATATCGAAATGTTCGAATCTAGTGCTACTAACTACCATGTTTCGTGCTGCGGCGAAGTCGATTAGCCTCGTTCCGTTATCGGAAATGTTGGCATGGAGACTAAATTTTCCGATTGTGGGACAATAGATGGCTTCTCTGCCGACCTTGGCGTTAAAATCGCCAGGCACGATTTTGATATCGTGACGGGGGCAGCACTCGTATGCGTTGTCTAGGCGATCGTAGAAGCGCTCTTTTGTCTTGTCATTTTCTCGTTCGTCGGAGCGTGAGCACAAATTAGGCTGATGTTGAAATATTTAGCCGTGATGCGGATTGTTGCCAGCCTTTCGTCCACGGGCGTGAACCTAGAGACAAGGTGGCGGAGTCTCTTACCGACCACAAATCCACATCCAAATTCGTGTCTTCCCGCATGGCAGCTGTAGAAGATATCACAGGACGCTTGTTTCGAGCAGCGCTGTCCCGTCCATCGCATCTCCTGGATAGCGGTGATGCCAGCCTTATATTTTTCGAGGACATCTGCCAGCTGGATAGAGGCACCTTCCCTAGAAAAGGTCCGGAAATTCCAGATGAATATCCGTAAATCAAGGTCCTTAAAACGTTTGCGTGGGTCGTCATCGTGGTAATCGGTCGTTATCCGAAGCTTCTTTTTTGTTTTCATTGGGCGCATAGGTTTTTTCCGTGGTGGGACCCAAACCCAACGCACGAACCCTCACTTTGAGTTAGATGTTCGACACACACTTTAGCCGACTTCTACACGGGGTGGTGTAGAGCGTCGTTTCCAGGGACTTCCACGAGAAGAACTTCCACCGAAGTGGAGGTGTCACCATTTGACAATTTGCCAATTCTGGTGACCAGTGAGTTGACTTGAAATGACATCGACAAGGATTGCGCTGGCTTCGCCATGTTGAAGCACTCAGACACGTTGCCTTGTGATAATCGCCCCCATAGTCCCAGATAAAAACTTTAAATGTGAAAAATGTAATAAAAAATTCTCAAGGGAATATAATTTAAACGCTCAGTTATCCAAACATGATCAGGAGCTATATATCAAGAAGACAAAACTACATTTGCGACCGGTAATGTATAAAGATGGACCATCAACGAGCAATGCAACAATTAATTGTATATTCTGCAATGGTTTCGTTCATAAATCTTTATGGAAAGCTCATATACGAACTAATTTACATAATAAATCCGCTCAGAAGGATGATAAAGATGGATTTAAGCTTATAAAAAATGCATTTAAACAAAAAGTATGCAATTATGTCTTGTATAATGATGACGAAGGAGAATTAAATATAAAAGATTACTTGAGAAAAATTGAACCACAACTAATAGCTTTACTAAAACGAGAATTATGAATAAAATTTAACGTTGAAGTCTTTGGAGATTACATTCTTCCTGTTAAACCTGAAAATGGACATGATGAATTTAATATATCAGTTATGTCCCATTTAACAAAGCAGTTTACATTAATATCAGAGAGTGACATCAGTACGGCTATTTTGGATATGAAGGATGTAATAATACAAAAAATTGCTGAATTTCAAGAAAGAAATAGTGGTTGGTTTTTAACAAAAATTAATAAAATTGAAGTTAACATCAATCAGTACATGCCATTAAGAGGACTGAGCTATTTTGAACTTCATCAATGCATACAAAATAAAAGAGCTTGTGCTTAATGTTCATAATAATGACATTTATTGTTTTAAATGGGCGATTATTTCAGCTCTTATTTATTCAAATATCAAAAGAAATTGTCTTAATTTTACAGTAATAGAATTTCCTCTCAAAGTGAAAAATACGAAATTATTCGAATTAGAAAACTCAATTAGCATAAACATATTTATGTATAATAAAATTAATATAAATAAATATGAAATACTGGGACCAATATATAAGACAAAAAAATGAACAACCAATACATTAATATTCAATTTTGTGAAAACGAGACAAGTACTCATTACGTATGGATTAGAGACATAAGTCGTCTTATTAGTACACAGTTACTTAAATAAATCATAAATTATTTGTATGTAATAATTGCATACTTCAATTTAATTCCGAAGCATCTTTAGAAAAGCATAAATCATCATGTAAACAGAAAATAACTTACATACCTATGGAAGAAGACAACAAAACTAAATTTAATAGTTTTGAAAAAAACATTACAAGTTCCATATACTTTCTATCTGGATTTCGAATCATTGCTAGTACCATTAGCAGTATGTACGCCAGATCCTTTAAATTCCTTCACCAATACAGTACAGGAACATGTACCTTGTGGTTTTTCATGGTATATGAAAGGAGCCTGACATGACAAGTTTGATGAAAAGAAAACATATCTGTGGCAATATGAAATAAAAGCATAAGTCTATTTTTTGAACTTTTCAGGAGAGCATTTTTAAACTTTACAACTGATTCCGGAAATGGTCTTTAAAAATAACATTAAAATTATTTTCGCAAATTTAAGAAAAACTTATATAAAGTAAATGTCTGCGAAATGTTTTTATTATATTTTTTTTCTAAAGTATTTTTGATAAAGATAAATATTTAATAACAAATAGATATGCTTTTACGTTTTTTGCTTGTATCTCAGCAACTATGGGAATGATCAGCATCAAATTTTGACACAAAATGAATTCGTATATGACGATTTCAATAGTATTATTAACTGAATTTGAGCATATCTCGAGTTATGTTGTTATTTCATATTGCCACAGATATATAGGTACATATAAACTGAATATTTTCCTGTATTTACTCTTAACTTATTCAAATATGACTTACATTTATTTTTAAGAAATTTAAATGATATTGAAGGTGATATTGATAATTCAACTAAATAAAGAGGTTTTTATATCAAAAACCAAAACAATTAAGTTAAATGATGATCATAATTTTAAAATACGGTATGTAGACTCATTCAGATTTCTACCAAGTAGCTTGTAGAAATTAGTAAAGATACTGAATGAAGATTTCCGTATAATTATTTGAATAGTAATAATAAATTTATGCATGAATTTAATCCCAGAGAGAAATCAAAATATTTAATGTATTTCGATGCAAATAATTTATATGGTAATGCAATGTCAAAACAATTACCAAATAAAAATTTTAAATTTTTAGATGAAAAAGATATTAAAACATTCACTCCAGAAAAAATTAAATCATTATCAATGAGTTCTGATAAAGGATTAATCTTCGAAGTAGACTTAAGTTATCCTGAGAATATACATATACATGATATGCATAATGATTTCCCATATCACCTGCTTCTTCTAAATCTCAAGTACCGAAATTAATAGCAGATTTAACTCATAAGACTCAATATAAAATCCATTATATAATGCTACAAGAATGTCTGAAACAGGGTCTAAAGAAATAATATGTCTTAAACCTAAGACAAACTTTTTTTACTATTACACCAATATCAAAAGCAAAAGGTGTTAAAAAATCAGTTAGTAAAACATTTACTATTCATGATTATAAAACATGTCTTTTCAATAAGAAAGAAATGTATATAACACTGTTTTATATATATTTTAATCAGGAATGAAACCTATCAATTCTGGTTGATTTCGGTCTCCCGATTCTTCCTGCGTACTCAGAATTTTCTCTATACGTCGAGATTTTGCACAAAATCGAGTGAAAGTTGCAAAAAGGCCGTTTTTGGTACTTTATATCGCAAGTTATCGCACGATTTCGACATGTTGCAGATGCAAACTTTATCAAAAAATAAAATATGAACCTTGCTCTACGGACAAGTTTTTGCAAAAACACAAAAAGAAATTTGTGTTACCAAAAAAGTGTGTCGATTTATAACAATTCTCTTAAAAAATTTTAATATTAGTTCGCAATGTGTTTGCTGTCAAAATTACAAAAAATGTTTTAAATTTTATCTTACTGAAATTTTTCGGAATATTTTTTAAAATTTGTTTATGAAATATTTGATTAAAATGGAGGGAATTGCACGCAGAGATATACAATTTCAATCTGATATAATGTAGTGGTGATAGGTGCAAAATCGAACAAAATTCTTAGCATCTGGTGTACGCATTATGGGAAAAAATGTTGGGGAAAAATGCACTGGGTAATCTCCTGGTGTGTATCTAATTCGGCAAGCTTTAATGGTTTAAAAAAATCAAATATACATCCGTCATCAACGAATGCTTCTGAGCGACTGAACTGAAATTTTTGTAAATTTGACATGAACAAAAATAAATAATGCGACACCCTACAGCTACTCTTTATCAAAATTAAATTTATAATATTGTATGGACGCGGCTGTAGTTGTAATATGTATTGAACATTTTATTTTAATTAATGGCAGATTTGGAACTATTTTTCATGACGAAGATGAAAGCTAGTTTAAAGTAAATATATTTTTTGTATATAACATGTATTAAAAAAAATGATGGTTTATAGTTGGCATAAGATTACCTACTATTTAAATAGTAAATTCCCGTCACAATGAAATACAAAAAAAATTACATTAAAAGCGCGTAACTTCTTATAAAGCCTTACTTCTCCCTTATTTCTTGCTATGAAATAGTCATTCATTAAGTATCTGCATGATCCTCAAATAAATTTAATCACTCACTATTTCCAGTCAATGAGTGAAAACATAAACGGAATTTTATAGTATTATATCATAGCCATTATTACCTTGATATTCACTTTTATTTAGTTTTTCAAAGAGAAAAACAATATAATTGAATCACGTGAGCTGAAATAAATAAAACAACACGAACTAAATAAAACACTTAATTATTATGTTTTCAATTTTAATATTTGCATCGTTTAAGAACATTTTATCGAATTACATAAAATGTGTATCTAATCGTATCTAATGTAAACGAAACATTGAAATCATTTTTGAAACTAAAAAAATTTTAAGTTCCATAATATGAAAGTTTTGAAATGTATTTAAATTTTTCAATATATATAAAATTGTAAATAAAACAAGTGATTAAGAACTTCTTAAATGGCCTTTAAAAACTGTTTAAAAAAAATTGCCTTTATTTTCATTTTACAGAGAAATGCTACGCAATGTATATACTAGGGTGATGCAAAAAAATTAAGTCATCGGGATCGCTCACCATAGGATCATAAAAGTTGACAAAGACACACACGTGCCTTTTTTTCCAAAATCGATTGATGTTTAGAGGTCGCGCACTTGGATTTTCTGTTTTTGGCGATCTGAAAAACATAAGTTGGCTTCATGGGAAAAGTTGAATATCTCCCAAAGTTTAAGGAGTAAATTCACATAATTTTGGGAATTTTGTGCTCCAATATAATGCACTTGCCAAACTGTTGTTAAAAATTTTGAACATCGACTTATTAATACAGGAACTAATTATAAATTCATGAATTAATTTCAGTTAATACAAAAATTCCGCTAATCAGTTTGTATCCGTTACACCCAATAATTGTTTCTTATATATCCAATGTATCTAATAAATATAATTTTATCGCGGGCCTAGGTAAAATGTAGAGGTACAGATCATTTACATTCAGAAACGCTCGTTTTCAGAGATTGAATTATTTATAACTTTAGTATTGGGAGTATGATTTCCAAAATTTTAAATATAGTCGAAAGAAAACGTCGTAAACTTTTCACAAAAAAATATAAAACACATAATCGACAAAGGTATACCGTAGTTTTATATGATATTATATAGTCTAAAATGAAATTTGTTCATACATTTTTAATTTAAAAATATGTACTCAACAGATCAAATATACACTTGTACGATCGCGAAATGTTTTATTTATTATCGATTTAATAAAATATATTTTATTACATTTGGTTAGGAAACACCCAAATTAGACTCGATTATTCAATATTTATTATTTCAATGACACTTTACTCAAGAAACAAGAAAAAATATTCGTATGGAGATATTCCATAAAATTTCAATGTAATATAAATCGTGTATGCTGATATATTTCTAATTTTAAGCCGTTTTACCCACTACACTCATGGAAAAAATATCAAAAAAAAAAATTATAAATATAAAAAGAAATTAAACGGATTTCATGTTGTTTTTTTTCAAACAGATTCAACAGCGCTACCAATAATCGAAAAATAATGTACAGCTATAACAAATAGTCGGCTTTTTGACAAATCTTAAATTTATGTCAAAATCGACTACTATCTTAAGTTGGACATTATTTTTTGATTATTGGTAACGCTGATATTGTTAGATGTTAACATGGTACATGAATTTAATTATTATTATTTTTCATAATGTTAATTATTAATAGTACAAATTTTTAACTGAACGTGGATTATCTGTTTGATTGAACTTGCTGTGCTGTATCGTTAATGTAAAAATTGTATAATGTTACATTTACATTGGTTAGAATAACTCGATGTCTTGTCAAATTAAAATTGCAATAAAATGTATGTACTGTTGATTTAATAGTATCACGAAAAATAATTTAAAAATACAAAAAAACTCGATTTTTTTTATTTTATAGACTACTTTTGGATGAATTTTTTAGAATTTCAAATCGAATGACAAATAAGAAAGCGATATATGGTTATCAAGAGCATTGCCCAAACTAAAATTAGAAACTTTTTTCTATATTTACTACATTTTAAAATATGCGTTCGAGTCCGTTTTTTTATTTCTCGTTTTTTTGAGTAGTGTTATTGTATATTGGATAATCAACTCGGTTGTTTCCCTACCATAACATTTTTTTGTTAAATACGTAAAAAATAAAGCATTTCACTATTATAGAATTTTATTTTTGTTCTGTTGAGTAATTATATTTAAAGTTAAAATGACAATATAATTTTTTGACAATATAATCACCTATAAGTTCAGTACAACTTTACCAATTATGTATTTAATAATTATTTGTGAAAATTTTCAGACGTTTTCTTTGCACGATATATAAAATTATAGACATCCTACTCCAAATACTAAAGGTATAAATAAATCAATCTCTGAAAACTTGGGTTATATACGAATTTCTGAATGATGACGATATTTACCGCTATATTTTGCCTAGGCCCGCGGTTAAATTATATTTATTAGATACATTGGATATCTTAGAAACAATTATTGGGTGTAGCGGACACAAACTGATTAGCGGAATTTTTTTATTTACTGAAATTAATTCCTGAATTTAAAATTAGTTTGTTTATTAATAAGTCGATGTCAAAAAATGTTAGTAACAGTTTTAGAAACTACATTATATTAGAGCACTTTTCCAAAAATTTTGTGAATTTACTCCTTAAACTTTGGGAGATATTCAATTTTTCCCATGAAGCCAACATACGTTTTTCACATCGCCAAAAACAGAAAATCCAAGTGCGCGACCTCTAAACATCAATCGATTTTGGAAAAAAAGGGACGTGTGTGTCTTTTTCAACTTTTCTGATCGTATGGTGAGCGATTTCGTGGGAAAATAAAAATTCGATACATTTTTGAATCACCCTAGTACATACCTATATTTTTTTGTTTTGTTTGTTTGAATATTAATATTCAGAATATATGAACAGCTTGCTTCGCATTAAATGTCAATAAATTTGTTATATTGAAAATATGAAATAAATTTTATTCTGATTTAGATTTTAAACGTTGCGCAACCTATTTTATTACTATTTTTTATTAAAATTAACATTGCTAGTAAAAAAAAACAAACATATACTATTATTATTACTTTTATTTTTCATTCTCATTCATATTATTCTACTTCTCATATTTATATTATTACTATTATTATACTGTTACTAAAAAACAGAAAATATTACTATATACGAACAAAAAATGTACTTATTAATTAGTTTGTATATGTATATTTGATTTTTTTAACCCATTAAAGCCTGCCGAATCAGATACACACAAGGAGATTACCCAGGGCAATTTTCCCATCATGTTTTCCCATAATGCGTACACCAGATGCTAAGAATTTTGTTCGATTTTGCATCTAACACCACTACATTATATCAGTATGAAATTGTATATTCCTCCATTTTAATCAAATATTTCAAAAACAAATTTTAAAAAATATTCCGAAAAATTTCAGTAAAACATTTGTTTGGAATTTTGACAGCAAACACATTGCAAACTAATATTAAAATGTTTTTTGGAATCGGTACTGCTATATATCGGAACTATTCATTTATTTTGAATTATTTATTACAGGGACTAAAACCTATTGGAATATCGGTTCTGGTTCGGGTTCCAAGATTTTTAAAATTGTGGTTCCGATTTCGGTTTCAACCAACAAATTAAATGGGTTTCGAGTCCGGTTCCATACATTTTTATTAATGGTTCCGATTCCGGTTCTTTGCGTTCCCTGACAGGGACTATAATATCTGTTCCGGTTCTGGTTCCGATATATAGCAGTACCGATTCCAATCAGAAAAAAATATATATGTTTCGATTCCAGTTCCGGTTCAACACATTTTTTATAACGATTCTGGTTTCAAAAATCTACACGGTTCCGGTATTATTTTTCAAGTTTCGCTTGCTTTTTCATGTTTTTCCTTGCTTTTTTCGTGTTTTTCCGTGTTTCTTCGTGTCTTTTAAAACCCCATGTTTTATCGTGCTTCTCGTGCGTGCCTGTAAATTTACTCGTCGGGTTCGTGCTTTCGTGAAGTTTAGAATAGCGTTCATATGTAGAAGGGTTTAATAATACAAGCTTGGATAAAATATTAGACATTATCTAAAATTTTTCCTATAGCACCGCATAAAACAGATGAAATCAAAATTAAAATAAATCATCCTCGTTGAATTATATGTTTTCTCTTTGATATTAAAACAGTTTTTGCAGCAAAGTTTTCTAATGACATTTTTATATGATTTTAACTTTACTAGACCGTTTTTCTTTACATTATGATTTTTATGTAAACATTAAATGCAATTTCATTAACAGCTTTTATAGGATTATCATTCGCGTTTTTTAGAATTGCATTTCACAATTTATGTTTCGCATTTTTAAGAACATATAGAATATATTTGTTCTCCTTCAATCGTTTCAGTTTGCACGTCATTTTGAAGTGAAACAAAGCAGTAACAATATTCTTTATTGAAAATGATAGATCTGAATCTTAACGTGTTATGTGCTTGTTGTGTAAGGTCTATTAATAAATAACCATGAGCACTCTCAGTACAAGTGTTATATACTCGAACTAATCTATATTAATAAAACCAAACGTGTTTCTCTTGCACTAACTGGCCGTATTTCTGAAAAGATTTTAATGATATTAGTATTAAACAATTCGTATTAATCAGATGTAGTGCGTGTTATACTCAGTTTTTATAATTTTAGAAGAAATAACGCCATAAAAAGCTAAAAACTAAATTACAACAACCATATGAAAAAGAGAACTGCAGTTGACTGCGCTCACTGTGGTTAGTGCAGTGTGTCGTACTCTCGCAGAAAGAATTGCAAACAATAGAACAACAACAACTCTGCCACATGTATTTTTGTTGTTGCTGCTGCTCCAATACAGCAAACACAGAGGGAAAAAACAGAAGACTCCACGAAAAAAAGTTTCAATGATTTTGTTCACAAAAGTTCTAAATATTTATGGAAAATAGAAATCCTATTAAAATACAAAAAAAAAAAATCATTAAATGGTTATTACGAGTCAAACGGGAAAATATAAATTTTGTGGTGTCCCTAATTGAAATTAATAGAATTTGTAATTAAAAAAAATATATATATTATATGACAAACTAGATTATTCAAACTATGCTTCCTCCAATACAAAAGGAATAAGACAACATATTATTAAACATTTAATATAACAATAAATATTTTCACTTCAACCATGTTTTTCCTTTATATTAAGAAACACATTATCAGCTAGCTGGATGGTTTTAACCAGTTCTTTATAATTTTCAGGATAATTTTGTCTTGCCAGCATTGAAATTGTAGTTTATCTCTAGGATTTTTAAACATAATTATATATTTTGAATTCAATGATATATCTCTTATATATGTTCCCTTATGAAAAATATTTTGCGTTACTAAAACAACTGATAAATTTCGGTGATGTGAACCTTTAGTAAATAGTTCACAAACTTTTTTGTTAAATGAGTCTAACATTAAATCATCTAAACTAATTTGTGTAGATTCATTGGCAGAATTCTCAAAGTCATCTGGAATACCTTCAACAAAATTTAGATTATCCATTTCTGGCAATGAGTTTTTTTCAGCATAACACCAAATTACATTCTTAATAGGAGAACTAACTAAATGTATATTGTTAATAAGATTTATAGTAAATGTCGATTTGCCACAACCTGATGGACCACAATCTAACATAGTAAATGGATACACAAATTGAAGAAACATTGTTCTCTATCAATCATTTCCACTGTGAGTAAAGAAGTTCTTGTAAATGAATTGCACCGACAAGCAAGAAGAAATTTTAAACGGCGTAGGTTTATTTTATAAAAGGGTATTTCTAATACTTGGCAAATTGATCTTGTAGAAATGATACCTTTTGCAAAGATTAATAAAGGATATGAAAATTTACTAACTGTTATAGATGTTTTTACTAAATACGCATATGCTTTACCTGTTAAAACCAAAAGTGGTATCGATGTAACCTTAGCTATGCAAAATATTCTGGAAAAAATAAGAATATTATTCCAAATAATATTCAATCTGATCAGGATAAAGAACTTTTCAATTCACATTTTAAAAAATTACTGAATCGATTTGAAATAAACCATTATCATACATTTTGCAATATGAAGGCTTCAATAATTAAAAGGTTTAATATAACTTTTAATAATTTAATGTGACTTTAGCCTTCAAGGTATTTATAAATGGTTAGACTTGATTACAAAAAATAAAAAATATATATAATAATAAATATCATCGTAAGTAGTATTAAAATGTCTCCGAAAAAATGTCAATAAATCTAATCAACAAATGCATTTAAGATGAGTAAATTATAGATATTCAAAATAAATAAAATAAAGATCACAAATCCAATTACATATCAGTTAATTGATTATCAAGTAGAATTAATAAAAGGAGGATTTTATGAAGAAGAATTACTTAAAACAGAAACATCAAATACTTATCTGGTTGAAAAGGTAATAAAAAGAAAAAAGATATGGTATATGTCAAATGGTTCGGTTTTGGAAGTGAACATAAGGATCACTAAAAACGATTTATTAACTAAGTAAACCAAATTTAATTTATTATAATTATGTTCTTCAAATATAAAGTAGCCGCGGTAGCTCAGTGGTTAGTGCGTTGGACTGCGAGCCGAAAGGTCCCCGGTTCAAGACTGGACTGGGGCTAACAACATCTTTTCATAGAAACATTTTCTATACCGCGCTACCTCTCGTCAGTAAATGGCAAACCTACGAGAGTAAAACCATTGCCTATGAAAAGCTCTCACCCGCCGTTCGGATTCGGCAATAAACTGTAGGTCCCACCACTTTGAGAACAAATATAACACCCACAGATCAAAATGGTGAGAGAGCTCGGCCGAAGTTCTATACAGGACTGTAGCGCCAAACTATTATTATTATTATTATTATTATTATTCAAATATAAATATAAATAAAGTGATTTTTAATAAAAACCTAGCATTCTTATTAAAACATTTGAAAATAAATGATGGGTGATTCCAGTTTTTATGTTACTTCATTAAGTAATAATTCCGCAAATATCTATGAAAATTCTAAATCTTCATTTACAAATTTATTAAAACAATCTTTGGTTTAAAATGAAAACTGGGTTGTACACAAATACATTTTGATCGTTTTTAAATACATTTGTATTCATTTAAAATAATACACCAACTCATTGTATTAATAATTGGATTTCTGCATAGAACAGAAACTGTACGGTGTCTTCGTTTTCTGCACTTTTATTATATGAAGTTCATGCGAATACACGACGGCCGACTGCAACAGTGAGTAGATAGAAACGGAACCCATTTCCTATTCTATACATTAACATAGTCGAAGATACCAGGTAAAAACAGGTTTCTAAAGAATGACTTGGCGGCAGAAAACTAGTGTGGACAACTCATTGGGCTTCTCGCTGCATGAGGTTAGTTGGTAACTCTATGACTGAAACCCATCATGGGTTGCAATGGCCAAATAAGTATAAGTAACTCAACTATTTGCAATTTTCTGTAGTGCGTTATTGGCAGGGTATTGTTCCGCAGGGTATTGTTCCGCAGGGTATTGTAGCCGCGGTAGCTCAGTGGTTAGTGCGATGGACTGCGAGCCGAAAGGTCCCCGGTTCAAGCCTGGACTGGGCCTAACAACATCTTTTTATAGAAACGTTTTTCTATACCGCGCTACCTCTCGGCTGTAAATGGCAAACCTCCGAGAGTAAAAACATTGCCTCTGAAAAGCTCTCATCCGCCGTTCGGATTCGGCAATAAACTGTAGGTTTGAGTACAAATATAACACGCACAGCTCAAAATGGTGTGAGAGCTCGGCCTAAGTTCTTATAGAACTGTAGTGCCAAACTATTATTTATTATTATTGTTCATATGTGGTACAACTCAAAAGCGACACTAAAGTGCTTGCCATGTCTTTGAATCGTCAGAACTGATGATGCTTACTGGTGCTTCCATCTCATAATCCGGAAAATAGTTTTCCTATTTATTTATTAATTTATTTATTTATATATTTTTATGTATATTTTTCTTATAGTTTTGGGTAACACTCTTCAGTTGTTTGTGTAATATAAAATTAAATAGTTTTCAGATTAAGAATTCTTGTACCTTATTTTTGGTAATCAAAAAATTTTTAATGTTCATTCAAATAATTTTCTGCATTAATATTTTTTTTTTATTAAAAAAAATAAAAATATATATTTTTCAGTATTAATTATCTCAAAAAAGTAAAATAACTACATTTTGAAGTAAAATTAAAGGTATATGTAGTAATTTTTCTACATATTTCATGACGTATAAATAAAGACAAAATTTATTATATTTAATACAAATGTATTAAATTTTTGTATAGATATGCAGTAAAACTATGTAGTTATTCCCCAAATAAAAACCACTACATCAATGTAGTAAAAACAAATACATTTGCTTTTGGACTTAAATCAAAGACATATGTATTTATTTTAAGTACATTTTTATTACAGTAATTTTTTCGGTGTAGGCTTAACATAAATTTCGTTTCAACTGGTTAATAACTGAAAAATTAGACATTCAAGAAAGTATAAATGAAAACCTTGAATTGGTTGGCGTAAAACTGAGTATTAATAGTCACTTTGTATCGGAGAATACAATACTTAAAATGTTAGATGTTATATCGAATTCTTATGAAAAATTTAATTTACATACAATTTATAAATTAAGAAGAGAGCTATACAACCTTGTGTTTGTGTACACATACATTATTAAATCCAGATATGTAGGCGATCAAAAAATGAAATGCATAAAAATATTTCCCTGTTTAAATGAAATAAATTATATTCACTTTAAAAATATTGAATATTATCCATTGGAATCTTCAAATATAAATAATATTTCTATAATGATACGAGATGATGAAGGAAAGAAAATAAATATTATGTCGAATGAATTCTCCGTTTACTGCACGTTACATTTTCGTATTATAAAAGAAGCTTCATAAGTTGTACTGATATTTATATGTAAACCATGGACAAGATTTATTCTGAGTACTATCTTAATCAATCTGGATCAAATTTAGATAATATAGGAGATATATACCATTCTCCTAGAATTGTTCAATGAGGTCGTGGAATTGATTCATTTTTCGGCCTTGTATATACATCTAAAACCTCTAATGAAAACTGGATTAAATGCTTTAAAAAATCATTCACTCGAAATTGGAAAATCCGTTTTGGAAGAGTTAGGTACTAAACCTATAAAAACAATAGTAACTGAACAGGGTAAAAAAACTGTTCGAAATTTAAAAGAAAAAGTTATTAACAAAATTAGAAATATACAAGATGGAAATGGAAAACGTATAAAATTCAAACGTCTAAAGAAAAAAGATCATACGAATTAGATCTGTTTGAGTCACCTCCCGTACAAACTAGTAAAGGTTTTTTAACAGGGACGCTACATAAGTAGAGCGACAGGGACAGCAAACGACGCCATATTTCTTGCCGCTCTTTTGACATTTCTCTTCAGTAAGGTTTGCCATTTCATGATGGAAAGATATACGAATTCGAATTTCGGTAGTAAATTTTAATATTTTCGACTCGTTGTTGGCTCTTATATCTTTCCATCATGAAATGGCAAACCTTACTGAAGAGAAAGAGCGGCAAGAAATATGGCGTCGTTTGCTGTCCCTGTCACTCTACTTTTGTAGCGTCCCTGTTGAAAAACCCTTGAAAAAAACTTTTGTAGCGCTCTTATTGAAAAACCCTTTATAATTAGAACAGAGGAGGTATCACAATAGGTCCAATAGCAACAATCGACAAATCTACTACAATAGAATTTTTTTCATTCGGAAATGGTGAAACATATCGTGATCTAAGTAGTGTTTAATTACAATTAATTGTAGTGGAGTGGAGGAGTCATAAACAATTTACTTCATTCATTATTTCAGAGCTGTAGTGTTCATTTAAATAATAGAAATGTATCTCAATCTGATAATAATTATCACTATAGACCTTATATTGAAACATTGCTAAACTATGGAAATGATGCTAAATCTACACATCTTGAATCATGCGGATGGTCATTACACCGAAAAAAATACTGTAGTAAATTATACTACATTTATGTCTTCGTTTTAAAAAAATGCAGTTTTACTACATTTTGATAATTTTTTAATACATTTGTATTAATTTGTCTGGATTTTACTACACAATGTATTAGAAATTCGTTTTCTACATATTGCTGAATATGTATTATGTATTTGTTTTCTGTGGTTTTTATTTTTGAAATACGTGTACTACATAATATATAAAATGTATTATGCAATTATTTTGTGTATTATAGTTTAAAAATTAAATTATAAATTATTTACATATTATTATAAATTCTTCTATAAAATATATTCTACAAATTTACTATAAATTCCCCTGTATACAAAAATATGTATCACTTAAAGATAATTGTTTTTATAAAAATTTGATTTAAATTGAATTTATTATATAAAATCTTAAAATTAACAGTTCTGTTAAAATGTCTCTAAATATGAAAACATAATTTACTTTCAAAAACAGCTAAGTTTTGTTTATATTTTTAAAACCAAATGTTTAGCGTTTCCAATAATAAAAAAATAATGCTTGCCATTCCTTTGAGTCGTCAGAACTGATGATACGTAGTGGTGCTTCCATCTTATGATCAGGAAAATTTTTGTTTTATTTATTTATTTATTTATTTATTTATGTGTAGATTGTTTAGTACTATACAACTAAATAGTTTTCAGATTTATAATTCTTGTATCTTATTTTTGATATTAAAAACATTATATTAATATTAATTCATATAAATTTCCGAATTAATAAAAATAAATATGTTATTTAATAAATTATCACAACAAAGTAAAATAACTAAATATTATTGTAAAATTAAAGGCATATGTAGTAATTTCTCTACATATTTCTGGACGTATAAATAAAGACAAAATGTAGGTTTTTAATACATATGTATTGAAAAAATTTTATATAGAAAAGCTGATGAATTATGTAGTAATTTTACATATAAAAACAACTACGTCAGTTTAGTAAAAATAAATACATATGCTTTTGGACGTAAATCAAATACATATGTATTTATTTTAAAGACATTTTTAGTTATTTTTAATACAGTATTTTTTTTCGGTGTAGATATAAAAAAATTAATTCAATAGTTGAGAATGAAAATCCAGGTTTAGCTAGACGAAAGAAAACATTTAAAAATGGAGAACGAGTAGAATTGATTGAAAAACTACATGCAGATATATTTAATGAAGCTAAATATCTTTTTAATAATCTGGATCTTAAAGTAACCCTTAATATGGAGAAACCTTATTTTTATATACTAGAAGATTCAAAATCTGGAGTCATCTATTAAAATTCATGAAACTAACTTATACATGAATCATCCTACCATTAATAGTAATATTTTAATGGCACATCATAATGTTTTACAAAGTAGAAATGCTATTTGTCCATATAAAAAAGTTGAAATCAAGACATTCACTATTCACCCCGGCAATCATTCTCTAGTGTTAGATAATGTTGTAATTGGACAGCTTCCAAATTTCTTAATATTTGGTATGGTAACTAATAAAGTTACCATACTGGTGATCGTTCAGAAAATCCATATAGCTTTCGCCATTTCAATTTACAAAAATTTAATTTAGTTGTAAATGGAGTACAAGTACCAGCACAGGCGATTGAATTTAATTATAAACATGGACGTATAAGTACAAGGGGATATCAAACCTTATTTAAAGGTACTGGCATTCATTACTTTGATAAGGGACATCAAATAACTAAAGAATTATTTGATAACGAACATTTCTTACTTGCATTTGATTTAACACCTGATCATAACAATAACTCACACTGCGGAAACTTAATAAATCAAGGTACAATACGAATTGAAGGTCGTTTCAGTGAATCACTTTCTGAAGCAATTACTTGTTTAGCATATTGTGAGTTTGATAATGTTTTGGAAATTGATACAAATCGTACTGTATTACAATCATTATGGATACAAGTAATATAGAAAATATTTTATATAGAAATTTAGTAACTAAGAAAAATTTGAAAGGAAGAAATCAGCTACCTAGAAATCGAACAAAAAAGCCAGCATTTTATATTGTAAGTATGGATTCATCATTTAAACCAGGATCACATTGAATTGTAATATATTTTCCTCGAAATGGGCCTGCTGAGTATTTTTGTTCTGCAAATTAAACCATTTGTAAATTTTATTCAAACAAATGCATCCACATTTATTAAAAGCAATTTCCGATTAGAAAGTGAAATTTCAATGTTATGCGGTGTTTATTGCTGTATACTTATATATATATATATATATATATATATATATATATATATATATATATATATATATATATATATATATAAAGTAAAAATATTTCTTTTAATAAGATTTTTAATTATTTTATATATACAATTTATATATTAATGATATTCTAGCTGTTTAGCATTATTTTAAAAGTATTTTTAAGTTTCCTACAATAAAAAATAAGTAAAACAATTTAATGAAAATAATTCATAAATTTTTCTTTTTATTTCTAATATTTAAAATTTTACAAATTCATTGAATACATAAAAAAAAACATTATTAATAATATGTAATAAAGAATATAATGTACTCCGTGAATTTTTAATATTTTTTCCATATACTGATAGTGCTTACAATAAGGGACAAACTTCATAAACTGTTTTTTATGATCATTCAATAAAATATTATTAAATCCTTTTAAAAACTTTTTTACTTTTATAACTTCCATAATAGTTTTCTTTTCCTATCAAACTATATGTACACGATAAATAACTTTAATTCAAATTTCGATCCATAAATGAGTTAAAAAATTAATTCCATTAGTATAAATACACTCAATTAAAATTTTACAGAGAGAGTATATAAAATTTGACTCAAGAAAAAACTAATTAAAATGAAACATGTTTTAACATGTTCACCATTTACCTTTAAATACTTATAGTATGTTCTTTAAAAAATTGATCCTAATGGAGCCTTATGGCTCCATGCAAATTTAAATAAAAATGATCCCAATGGAGTCTTATGGCTCCATTCATTCATATAACCAAATTAAACGAATTAAATGACCATGACTTTGTAGAATAAAAATATACTACAATATCCATTATAGTAAAATTCACCTTGAATTAAATATGTGTCAATGCATTAATGCAGAAGTACATTTACCTGTTTACAACAAAAAAAAATTATCCATCAAAAAAATATATGTCTAATAATAACATTCATTCATATAGCCATTTTTTAAATTAAAATCTTCGTTCCTTAACTCTCTTGATGATCATGCAAAATAAACCATCAAGTATAAAACTGAAATTTTAATTGCTTCTATAACATATGACAACAACAAAAAGTAATACGTACATATACGTACGTTTATAAATATTACCATTAAAAAAGGCTTACTCCTAAATAATTATCCCAACAACAATATGAGTTGCAAATTTACTCTTTACGGATACATGCCTTATAATATTTATGCATGTATTAACATTAACAACACATGTTAAAATGTCATCCCAATGGCTCCATGCCATTATAATGTATACAGTATACATATAATATACCTAGTTGTTAGTGTAAACTACTCTGTTAAAAAATGATCCCTATGATCCCTATTGAAAACGTACCATGTTAAAAAATACTCCTAATGAAAACATTTAGAACGCTTTTGATAAAATATTATCCACCAATTATAAAAATACTCCGTATGAAAATAATTGGAACGCTATTGATAAAAAAGGATCCACAAATCTTAAAAAATACTCCCTATAAAAAAAATTAGAATGCTTTTGATAAAAAAATGATCCCAACTGAATACACAAATAACACCTCTGTTAAATAATGATCCGTATTGAAAACAATAACAACACCTCTGTTAAAAAATTATCCGAACTGAAATACACTAACAACTACTCTGTCATGGCGCCTTATGGCTCCATGGAGCCTATTAAGCCAGAACCGGCGCAAACATACTATTACTGTTACGACGTCCTGAGACACCTCGACGACGTACATTCTTCATGTACATTCCGGCCTGCAGTAAGCTCTGAACTGCATCTCTTAAAATTTCACAGCATACAATTGACATAGTATTTTTTTTCATAATATTTTTTTTTCATAATATTTTTTTTTCAAAAATTAATATTTTTGAAAAAATATTAATTTTTAAGAGAGAGTTCCAGAAAATAAATCCGCGCATACCAATTAATTCCTTTTTCATTTTTATTCATTCGGATTATGTATTTTCAAATCCTAAATTTGTTTTTGGATATTCCCGGCCAAAGATAATGACTCTGAATATTAACACGAAAAACTATAATGAAAAGAAAACGATTTTCTTCAAATATATATAAATTATATCTACCCTCCAAAAATTAAATACAAATAAATATTTTTATTGGAAAGAACATGAAAAAAACTTGCTAAAGCTGTCATAGATGTTTACAAATGAGTTTCTCTAATACAAATTGTATTTTTTTTTTTGTTCGTTTTCATTATAACTTTAGGATTATCACACTGCACTATTTTCACTGCATTAAGACAGCGGTATATTTTCAAATATTTGTGAAACATAAAAATAGGATCGTATATAAATATTTTATCCTTTCTTGAGTGCTTAAGTCTCATAAAAGTTAAAGAGAGTACTGTCTCTCTCGTAGCAAAGAAAAAAACATAAAAACCTAGGTTTCAAATATAATTTTTTATTTCCTATTTCAATAGCGACGAAATCTCTATTCAGGTTTCATTTAATTTCAAACTTCTTATTCCAGCAAGAACACTACCGGTCATGTGAGCAGTAATATTACTAGTAGCAAAACTGAAACTTTTAGTAAAAGTTTCTAAAACGTTTTTAAGATCGTCGGTAGATAAATTACCGAAACTTTTGTGTGCGTGTGAATTTTTATCTCTTTCTCACTCATCTACAATGTGATACAATTAAATATGTGTTTGTCACTGTTCTTTTGGTAATAAGTGACGATTAAATTACTGGTAAATTTACAAAATATTTTACGTAACATAAACTGTTTTAATTTTGAGGTTAGTGACGATTAAATAAATAGTAAACTAACCAAAATTAGACCAAATAAAACCAAAAAATCCAAAATTCTATAGTTTTCATTTTTATTGCGTTGAAAGTAATGTTTGCTTTGCAGATTTTCTATTAAAACGACTTTTTTTTGCCGTTGTTTTGCTTCCTTTCATGCATTTGTTTAATGCAGACGACCCCTTCACTTTGATGATATCTATAATATAAATAGATAAATAAGCAATGTATGAAAATACTCTTTTCAATATAATTTCTTTTATACAAAAAAAAAGGTGGCAAACCAACGCGCAAAAAAAATTAGTTTTCATTATTGGTAAAATTACGGGTCATATATCTATCATTGATACTTCTGGGATGTATGAGTGAGAAAATATAATATTGTCCTTGTGTTGGAGATTCGGTAAGGCATGCCTTGCTGGGTATTACATTAAACCATTAAAAAAAAACCATGTCCCACTTTACATCGTGTTATTTGTTGAAGACATTGAAAAATATGGAAAATCATAAATTTTATACAAAAACCGAAATCAGAACCGTAACTTGGAACCGGTATACCGAAACCGTTTCGTTAAAAAAACTTAAAACCGAAACCGTAACCGAAACGCGGAAAAACCGAAATCGAAACCGTTATTCGTTTAGGTTTCAATCCTTGGTTTTAACAGACCTATGTATATTGTACTGAATGAGAATACGGTGTATCAAAGTAAAACAAAACCTGCCATAAATATAATTCATTGTTTTGTAGAGAAATATACATAGAATTATCTAAAAATACTCTATTTTGTGAAAAACATATTATATTTGTTAAAACCAATCTTATATGTTCTTATTCTGTTTATAAAACAGCACAAATTAACAATTATTAATAATTGTTTTTTAATTAATAAGACTTTTTATAATATACATTAATCATTTACATACAAAGTATACAATAAAAAAATAAAAATAATAGTTTGGCGCTACAGTCCTATATAGAACTTCGGCCGAGCTCTCTCACCATTTTGAGCTGTGCGTGTTATATTTGTACTCAAAGTGGTGGGACCTACAGTTTATTGCCGAATCCAAACGGCGGGTGAGAGCTTTTCATAGGCAATGGTTTTACTCTCGTAGGTTTGCCATTTACTGACGAGAGGTAGCGCGGTATAGAAAAATGTTTCTATGAAAAGATGTTGTTAGCCCCAGTCCAGGCTTGAACCGGGGCCCTTTCGGCTCGCAGTCCAACGCACTAACCACTGAGCTACCGCGGCTACTAAAAAATAAATATAAATATTTAAATCATTAATAAAATACTGTGCGCAGTCGACTTCAACTCTAAGTATTCAAACCCAATAGAAATTGTCGACCAATTCTTAAATTTACTTTATTTAATTATTTTTAATTAATACACTCATTTTTTCTATCTAAAAAAAAAAAAACAACATACAAATTATTTTTTGAACGGTACCAGATATTTTTTAAACGATTTGTTGCAATTGTGAAAACATAAAATATTCAAAATTTAAATGGCCCAAAGGAAGTTTCAGATACAAAAAAAAAACATTTAGTCAAAAATTCTATTTTACATTCAATATTTAGTTTTAAATGTGACACATTTAACAGTTTCTACTGGGTTCATTCGTACAAAGCAGTGTCGACCTACTCGTATGAAGTGGCACGATGGACTGATAGCTTTCGCAGGTCACACGAACTTTTATACGCTGCACTAACTCTAACTCCTCCCGCTTCACCGATATTCCCCACACCTAGCACCTTGCGGGCTGACGCCGAGTTGGGCATCTCTATTGTACAACAAGATACATTTTTGTTGTAAACATAAACTGAAATTTCTAGTATAAAAACTTATTTTCAAAAGAATTAAGTTTTGTACGGTTTTGTATTAAAAACAAATTAATTATCATAAAAATGAACGCTAGAATCCATTAAAGCACCCAAAAAAATCTCGTCTAGATTCGAGACCGAGATGACTTTGAAAAGTCGAGACGAGATTTGAGAACGAGATCATTTTTTGAACTTTTCCGAGATTTCCAAAATCTCTGACAATCTCAGTCAACGCAACTCTTATATATTTTACCCTTCCTTGCATGCTTAAGTCTCATA
The DNA here is from genome assembly GCA_951804985.1 of Dryomyza anilis. Taxonomy (NCBI): domain Eukaryota; kingdom Metazoa; phylum Arthropoda; class Insecta; order Diptera; family Dryomyzidae; genus Dryomyza; species Dryomyza anilis. Next base: position 62,388,859 of record OX638133.1, on the reverse strand, counting down.
CAAGTTATAGAGAATGCTATTTATCACATAAAGCAAATAAAAATAGATTTCAAATAAAATTATTTATTTTATATTTCAATAGCGATTTCTTTATTCAAGGTTCTTTTATTTAAGTTTCTTATAGTAGGTACACAAACCCACGATATTTCGAACATCGCACAGTGTGCCCAAATTTAAAAAATGTTGTTGCCAGATTGCTTATTTTGAATAAGTTTTATAATTTAAAAGAATCTCAGTAATGTTATCTATCAAAAAAATATAACAAAAGTACAAGTTACTGAAGAAGAATAAATATTACGGAGAATTGCGAAAAAGTCAAAAAAAAATTACGAATTTTCTTAAACCACTTGAGATATTTTAAAACGGTTTTCATTTCAAGATTTATGTGTTAATTGTTTAAAATATTTATATATTCCTGTATTCCTGTAAAAGTACGTTCGATGCCATTATGTATGAAACTCGATTTCTTTTGCATGGCCACCACGCCATGCAAAGTTCAGCAATCGTCGCTGGCTTGTTGGCATAGACAATTGACTTGACGTAGCCCCACAGGAAATAATCTAACGGCGTCAAATCGCACGACCGAAGCGACCAATCGACTGGACCATTTCGTGAGATAACACGTTCTCCCACCACATGTCCTCCAAGTCCATATCATCCAATTGGGGCCAAAAATATTCGGTTATCATTAAACGGTAGCGATTCCCATTCACAGTAACTTGCCGGTCTTGATCATCACGGAAGAAGTACGGCCCAATGATGCCGCCGGCCCATAAACCGCACCAAACCGTAATTTTTTCGGGATGCAATGATGACTCATGGAGTACGTGTGGATTGCTGTCTGACCAATAACGCATATTTTGTTTATTGACGAAGCCATTCAGCCAGAAATGAACCTCATCGCTGAAGATGATTTTTCGATGAAAATCCGAATCATTTTCAAGTTGTTGCTCAGCCCAATTCACGAACTTACGACGCTTCTGGTGGCCATGCGGCTTCAGTTCTTGCGTCAATTTGATTTTGTAAGGATGTAGGCCAAGATCTTTTCGCAAAATTCGCCACAAGGACGTCACAGAGATGCCCAACGCTTGAGAACGACGTGTGAGAGACACATTTGGGCTTTCTTCTACTGAAGCCTCAGCGGCAGCAATATTCTCGACACTACGGGCACTTCTTTATCTCACTGGCACGGAAACATTTTGTACTGTGCCTGTGGATTCAAATTTAAATTGGACGTAGCGCTTTTAACGTTGAGGCCACTGAATCCGAATTTCGGTAGTAAATTTTTATAATTTCGACTCGTTGTTGGCTCGTATATCTTTCCATCATGAAACCTGACTGAAGAAAAATGTCAAAAGAGCGGCAAGAAATATTAAATTTGGGCACACTGTGCGATGTTTTTTTTTTTTGGTGGCGTACAAAGTTATAATAAATATTTTTTTTTTTCATTTTTTTCTTTAAACAATATTTAATATAATTGTCAATTGTAATTAATACAATTAATTATCAATATTTTGGTAGTATTTGGTAGTAATTCAATGAAAGTTTAACTTGTAGTCTTGACCGACAAATTACAGATAAACATTTAATTTCATGTTATTTTCATCTGTCTTCGAAACTGTGGCAATGCTCGAAAATAAAATATTATTAAGAAATACTTTTATAATAATTAAATTATTACATTAAATCATTTAAATTATTACATTAAATCATTTAAATTATTACATTAAATCATTTAAATTATTACATCAAATCATTTAAATTATTACATTAAATCATTTAAATTATTACATTAAATCATTTAATTCGGTAAGGCATACCTTGCTGGGTATTACATTAAACTATTAAAAAAAAAACATGTCCCACTTTACATCGTGTTATTTGTTGAAGACATTGAAAAATATGGAAAATCATAAATTTTATACAAAAACCGAAAGCAGAACCGTAACTTGGAACCGGTATACCGAAACCGTTTCGTTAAAAAAACTTAAAACCGAAACCGTAACCGAAACGCGGAAAAACCGAAATCGAAACCGTTATTCGTTTAGGTTTCAATCCTTGGTTTTAACAGACCTATGTATATTGTACTGAATGAGAATACGGTGTATCAAAGTAAAACAAAACCTGCCATAAATATAATTCATTGTTTTGTAGAGAAATATACATAGAATTATCTAAAAATACTCTATTTTGTGAAAAACATATTATATTTGTTAAAACCAATCTTATATGTTCTTATTCTGTTTATAAAACAGCACAAATTAACAATTATTAATAATTGTTTTTTAATTAATAAGACTTTTTATAATATACATTAATCATTTACATACAAAGTATACAATAAAAAAATAAAAATAATAGTTTGGCGCTACAGTCCTATATAGAACTTCGGCCGAGCTCTCTCACCATTTTGAGCTGTGCGTGTTATATTTGTACTCAAAGTGGTGGGACCTACAGTTTATTGCCGAATCCAAACGGCGGGTGAGAGCTTTTCATAGGCAATGGTTTTACTCTTGTAGGTTTGCCATTTACTGACGAGAGGTAGCGCGGTATAGAAAAATGTTTCTATGAAAAGATGTTGTTAGCCCCAGTCCAGGCTTGAACCGGGGACCTTTCGGCTCGTAGTCCAACGCACTAACCACTGAGCTACCGCGGCTACTAAAAAATAAAAAAATAAATATAAATATTTAAATCATTAATAAAATACTGTGCGCAGTCGACTTCAACTCTAAGTATTCAAACCCAATAGAAATTGTCGACCAATTCTTAAATTTACTTTATTTAATTATTTTTAATTAATACACTCATTTTTTCTATCTAAAAAAAAAAAAAACATACACATTATTTTTTGAACGGTACCAGATATTTTTTAAACGATTTGTTGCAATTGTGAAAATATAAAATATTCAAAATTTAAATGGCCCAAAGGAAGTTTCAGATACAAAAAAAAAAATTTAGTCAAAAATTCTATTTTACATTCAATATTTAGTTTTAAATGTGACACATTTAACAGTTTCTACTGGGTTCATTCGTACAAAGCAGTGTCGACCTACTCGTATGAAGTGGCACGATGGACTGATAGCTTTCGCAGGTCACACGAACTTTTATACGCTGCACTAACTCTAACTCCTCCCTCTTCACCGATATTCCCCACACCTAGCACCTTGCGGGCTGACGCCGAGTTGGGCATCTCTATTGTACAACAAGATACATTTTTGTTGTAAACATAAACTGAAATTTCTAGTATAAAAACTTATTTTCAAAAGAATTAAGTTTTGTACGGTTTTGTATTAAAAACAAATTAATTATCATAAAAATGAACGCTAGAATCCATTAAAGCACCCAAAAAAATCTCGTCTAGATTCGAGACCGAGATGACTTTGAAAAGTCGAGACGAGATTTGAGAACGAGATCATTTTTTGAACTTTTCCGAGATTTCCAAAATCTCTGAAATCTCAGTCAACGCAACTCTAATAATTAAATTTATATATTTTACCCTTCCTTGCATGCTTAAGTCTCATACAAGTTATAGAGAATGCTATTTATCACATAAAGCAAATAAAAATAGATTTCAAATAAAATTATTTATTTTATATTTCAATAGCGATTTCTATATTCAAGGTTCTTTTATTTAAGTTTCTTATAGTAGGTACACAAACCCACGATATTTCGAACATCGCACATTGTGCCCAAATTTAAAAAGTGTTGTTGCCAGATTGGTTATTTTGAATAAGTTTTATAATTTAAAATAATCTCAGTAATGTTATCTATCAAAAAAAATACAACAAAAGTACAAGTTACTGAAGAAAAAAAAAATATTACGGAGAATTGCGAAAAAGTCAAAAAAAAATTACGAATTTTCTTTAACCACTTGAGATTATGTGTTAATTGTTTAAAAAAAAAAAATATATATATATATATATATATATATATATATATATATATATATATATATATATATATATATATATATATATATATATGTAAGTGCGCTACAAAAGCTTTTTTAAATAAAACAAAAACGGTTTGGATATCAATGAAATTCTTTATTACTGTAAAAGTACGTTCGATGCCATTATGTATGAAACTCGATTTCTTTTGCATGACCACCACGCTGAACCCAATTTTCGACGGTTTTCAAGCATAAATCAGCCGATACTGCTGCAATTTCACGTTCGATATTCGTACGAAGTTCAGAAATCGTCGCTGGCTTGTTGGCATAGACAATTGACTTGACGTAGCCCCACAGGAAATAGTCTAACGGCGTCAAATCGCACGACCGAGGCGACCAATCGACTGGACCATTTCGTGAGATAACACATTCTCCCACCACATGTCCTCCAAGTCCATATCATCCAATTGGGGCCAAAAATATTCGGTTATCATTAAACGGTAGCGATTCCCATTCACAGTAACTTGCCGGTCTTGATCATCACGGAAGAAGTACGGCCCAATGATGCCGCCGGCCCATAAACCGCACCAAACCGTAATTTTTTCGGGATGCAATGATGACTCATGGAGTACGTGTGGATTGCTGTCTGACCAATAACGCATATTTTGTTTATTGACGAAGCCATTCAGCCAGAAATGAACCTCATCGCTGAAGATGATTTTTCGATGAAAATCCGAATCATTTTCAAGTTGTTGCTCAGCCCAATTCACGAACATACGACGCTTCTGGTGGCCAAGCGGCTTCAGTTCTTGCGTCAATTTGATTTTGTAAGGATGTAGGCCAAGATCATTTCGCAAAATTCGCCACAAGGACGTCACAGAGATGCCCAACGCTTGAGAACGACGTGTGAGAGACACATTTGGGCTTTCTTCAACTGAAGCCTCAGCGGCAGCAATATTCTCGACACTACGGGCACTTCTTTATCTCACTGGCACGGAAACATTTTGTACTGTGCCTGTGGATTCAAATTTTTCCACTAGACGCTCAATTGTTGATCTGCTAGGACGATTATGACGACCATAAATTGGACGTAGCGCTCTTAACGTTTATAATTTCGACTCGTTGTTGGCTCGTATATCTTTCCATCATGAAACCTTACTCAAGAAAAATGTCAAAAGAGCGGCAAGAAATATTAAATTTGGGCACACTGTGCGATGTTTTTTTTTGGGGTACAAAGTTATAATAAATTTTTTTTATTCATTTTTTTCTTTAAACAATATTTAATATAATTGTCAATTGTAATTAATACAATTAATTATCAATATTTTGGTAGTATTTGGTAGTAATTCAATGAAAGTTTAACTTGTAGTATTGACCGACAAATTACAGACAAACATTTAATTTCATGTTATTTTCATCTGTCTTCGAAACTGTGGCTATGCTCGAAAATAAAATATTATTAAGAAATACTTTTATAATAATTAAATTATTACATTAAATCATTTAAATTATTACATTAAATAATTTAAATTATTACATTAAATCATTTAAATTATTACATTAAATAATTTAATAAACTATTAAAAATGGGTCAAAAATAATTAATTTTGTTTTACTTTTGACTGTTATCTTTCTTCGAAACTGTGGCTAAGTTCGAAATAAAAACTAATTTTCGAAATAAAAACTAATAATAATTAATTTTGTTTTATTTTCGACTAACCTCGAAACTGTAGTAAAGTTCGAAAACTAAATAAAAATATTGTAATTATTACATTAAACCAATTAAAATGGGTCAAAAATAATTAATTTGGTTTTATTTTTGACTGTGCCCGACTATTTTTGAAACTGTAGCTAAGTTCGAAAAAATGTTTTAAAAAATATTATAATTATTATATTAAAACAGGGCTCAGGTGGAACCGTAACTAGAACCGGAACTGGAACGGAAAACCAGAACGGGAACTGGAATCATTACTAAATTTACTAGATCATAAACTAATATATCAAAAAATTAATAATTGAATGAATTTGGATAATGAATTTGGAAACAAAACAAATATTAATTAAATTACATATCTAGGAAATGGAATTTAAAAAATGTTGAGCTGTTCAAATTTTCGCATCATCTTTATACATATTGATTGTCATACAATATATGTTTTGTATTTTTGACAAATATTTCATTCACTTATTTTTCAAAAGCCGTTTCCATGCTCCCACGAGAAAACACGACAAAAAAGTTTCTTCATTCGTGGAGCCCCAAAAAATTATAAAATATTAGGTGTAACAATTTAATAATATATTGGGAAAATTTCCGCTTTTCAGTGGTGGGGTTTCAGAGATTTGATAATTTGACAAAAAAGTATTAAAATCACTAAAGTGGTGTTCGTTTTTAAAAGAAGAATTTAAGAATTTTAACGTGCTATTATTTTGCTCTCAAAATTTTACATGTTTGGTGTAAAAATAAAGTGTTTTTATATAAAATTTGTTTTCTCTCAATGTGTGTCAACGTCATTTTGAGACAAATGCATAAACATCCATTGTTTTTTTCATTCCAATTGTGTTAGTTTATAACTTACATCATCAAAAAAAAGTGTCTGCCCTATACTCATTTTGATGCGGTTAAAGATAAATGGTCAACATTTAATATATATTATTTTAAACATTTCAGATATGTCTAATTCTTTGAAACCATACCTTTTCCAATTCAATTAAAGTGGCTATATAAATGAATTCTCATTATCAAAATACAATTCCCATTTTTTGGTGTTTCGATGGTAATTTCTAGTATTCATGAGGATACTAGAAAAACAAATCCAGACAAAATTTCAGATAAATCGAAGATTCTTTGAGCTATCCCTTACAAAATTGTCCATTACATTCACCATACATAATTTTATTTTCTTAAAGGATATATCTTTCTGAAATGTCCAAAATCGTAGTAAAAATAACGAAGATATTGTGATTCCTTTTGGGATTTATAAAAAAAATGTATTTGAACAATTTTTGGAGAAATTTTCATTTTTTTAAAGGACATTTTTTAAAAATTCAAATAAATAAAATTCAAGATGATTGCTTTAGCCTCTTAGAAGAACCTTGAATTTTAAAATCCACCGTTCCATTAATGACATATTTGAATCCACGTTTTAGGAAATTATATTCAATGCATTACTTTTAAATCCAAGAAAACCATCAAAGAGATATTTAGGCTTTCAGTAAAACTAATTTTTTTTTTTAAATTGATCGGTCGACTTATTTGTATTCACGTTTTGGCTTCGGTTTGAAATTTTGGTCATATAAGTCTGACGTAAGATATTCAAATTGTGTATACTTTTTACCTCTACATAAGTATCCACAACCAAAATATCATAACAATTTTCGGACGGAACATATCAAATATTCCTAAATGAGAAAAAGTTACCCATTGGGACAATTCACCATGGAATGAGGTATTATTTACATCTATAATAATAACATATTGTTGTTTTAACTCCGATCTGATATACTCCATATTAATATACTTTACTCCACTTTATATAAAAATTTCATTATTTTTTTTACATAAAAATAAAAGACATTTATATTTATATTGAGTTTTTGAGCTTGTTTGTGGAACTTGGGCTGGAACCATTACTGGGAACCGGAACTGGAATAGTTATTTTATTTTTTATAGAACCGGAACTGAAACCGAAATAAAAAATAATTTAAGAACCGACACCGATACCGGAACCATTTTTTATTTTTTTTATGGAACCGGAACTAGAACGGCAGGGAATAGAATTATGTTCCTAGCCCTGCATTAAACCATTAAAAATGGGTCAATAATAATTAAATTTGTTTTATTTTCGACAGTGGCCGACTATTTTCGAAACTGTAGCTAAGTTTCAAAAAATTGTGCTAACTTCACAACATGTGCTAGCAACACTTTCGAAGTTCAAACATTTGGTTGTTGCGATCTTCATGTCGGTTGCAAAGAACATTAAATGAATTTTATATAATATAAGATAAAAAATTAAAAATGCATTTCGAATCAGCACATTAAAATTATATAGGAATGATATGAATGAAAACAGGCAGAATTCTCTTCCGAACAGTGTAATTTATCTAAATGACGACGAAATTTATAAATAAATAGGTAACGCTGAAAAAATCCCATGTACATAATTGATTTAAATATGTATGTCAATGATAGGCTAGTGTTGTTTGTCGTCGACTTTGCATTTATTTTTAGATGTAAATCGTATACATCTAACAAAAAAATTACAGAGCTATGTTGGTTTTGTCGCTACGCTAGTGTAGGTTGAAAAGCATGCATATGTAAATTTGATAAAGAGTAGCTAAAGAGTGTCGCTGTTTTTATTTTTAATTTTTTTTGTCAAATTTTCAAAAATTTTATTTTTTTAACCCTTTTAAACCTGCCAAGTCAAATATACACCAGGAGATTACGCAGTTCATATTTTCCCCATCATGTTTCCCTATAATGCGGACATCAGATGCTAAGAATTTTGTTTGATTTTTCACTTATAATCAGTAGATTATTTCAGTATGAAATTGTTTACCCCTCCGTACATTTCCTTCTTTTTAAATGCAAGATTTCATATAAAGTTAAGAAATAAGAGATATTAGAGAATTGTGAAAAATTACTCTCTCGACACACTTTTTCGATAACACAAGTTTCCCTCTGATTTTTTACAAAAACTAATATCGCCTACCGGTCCAAAACCTACCGAATGTTCAAAACCTAACTTTATGCTAACTTTTAAAAGTTGACGATATCCGTATGTAGTTGTAAAAAATGTTCGCTATTTGTTGACTTTAAGCACTCGAAAAGATAACTATAAAGATATGTTTAAGTTAATCAATAAAAGGCATCTTCGGAAAGCTATCCTCTAGAAAACCGATAAGATATCTCAAATGCAACAAATGTAAACTTAAAAAAAAATATCTATGTATTTGGTTGTCATTCGGATATTTACTTTTCTAAAATATGGTGGAAATAAGTGAAATGACAAACTAATACATATCAAAAAAAAAAACATACAATAAAATAAAATAAAAATCAACAACAATAATGAAAAACAAACAGAAAAACCACGAAATAAAAATTTCGTGGTATTTTAACCTTTTCTTAAAAATCTGTTGTTTTAGTTTTATTTAAGGAGTAAAGAGATTAAAACAGTATCAAACTTAATTGTTGAATTATTATAAAACCTTTGGAATATCAGTTCCGGTTCGGGTTCCAAGATTTCCAACCGAAAAATTAAAAGGTTTTGATTCCGGTTCCATACCTTTTTTTATACCGGTTGCGATTAGGGTTCTTTGCGTTCCCTGACAGAGACTATAATATCTGTTCCGGTTCTTGTTGCGAGATTTTATAATCGCGGTTCCAATTCCAACCCGACGTTTCGCCTGCTTTTTCATGTTTTTCCGTGTTTTTTTCGTGCTTAGTCCTGTTTTTCCGTGATTCGAAAAATTGATGTTCTCGTAAATTTGATGCCCGTGCGTGTCCGTGCCTTCAAAAATAGGCACGCGAACATCTTTAGTTCAGTGTACCACTATGAGCGGATTATCGCTAATTGTTAATTTAAAAAGTTACCTTCTGAGATATCTAAACGATGCTTAATAGATAATTTTTGTAATAACCTTTGCGTTCCCTGAAAAACGCTAGTCGCAAAGATAAAATTTCGTATTTTGTTTTAATTCGGTTGGACTAAGATTGTTTGCCAATTATCCATTAAGTAAGGTTCATATTTTACTCTGCGAAAAATTGTGCATCAAAGTTTGCAAATACAAAATACGGCCTTTTGGCTACTTTGACTAGATGTTTTGCAAAATGGCAAATTCTAAGTACGCAGAAAAAATCAGGAGACCGAAATCAACAAGAAATCCAGATTCTATCAAAAACCCTCTATTTGTAAACAACGTATTTTATAAAAACGAAAATAATAATGCGGTCTATTACAGAAAATGCACGCTTCCATTTTTAGAAAACTGGCAGAATGACGTACAAAACGAACATGTTTATGGTTTTTATTGCCATGTTTATTATTATTATTATAGGAGGAAACCATTAAAACTATAGTATTTAAACTATTTCAAATAAAAATATTGATCTTTTTAAGTACTGAATTTTTCAAATACTATAAAATTAATAAAAAACATTTTGAATTAATATGAAAAAACTATTAATACATGAACCGTACATGCCATGATCGTACCAATAGTTACTTAATGGGACATTTTCTTCTGAGTGCAGTATTCATTCATAAATAAAGCCTTACATTCGCAAACCAACTCCTGAGAACTTTACTCTTGTTTGGTGATAGTCAATGTATTTACAATCTGTAGACCAATCCATTGCACCCAATGGTTACTATAATTATAGCTGAACCTAACTTACTGTATCCGCATGTTGTCGTAAAAGTGATCAAACAGGTATCTGAAAGGCTTACAAATGTCCGCCTCTTTGTTGACTTTTGCTCTCGAAAAGATAACTAAAAAGTTATGTTTAAGTCAACTATTAAAAGGCATCATTAGAAAGTCGTCTTTAGACAGCCGATAAGAGCTTTTCGTCAACCTTATTAACTACCAATACACATGTGTTGTAATATTTTAGTTTATTTATTTTATATTTATTGATTTATTTTACAATTTAATTAATCAAAAGACACTTTTTAATTTTAGAGTGAAAAAGACACTTATTATTTTAGTACTCCACTTGAGGTTGGTTAAACTACAATCTTTTACAATCTTTTAAATATTGTTAATACCTTTCGTTGCAAGCTTTTCTTAAATTCTATTTTCACTATGTTCTAGTGAGTTTTCACTTTCACTCAATTTTGGTTTACGTGACTTTTGAAGAAAGTCCGACTTGCAGTTTTTGGCTGACACCAATTGCGAAATAGTATAATTGTTGGAGAATCGCTGCTTTGCTTTATTTTAACATAGACCCAAAATTATGCAATGGAAAATTGTATTGCAAGACTCAGTGCAAGCTAACTTTGCCAAATTATTGCAAGCTTATGTTAACTGTGAAAGCTAACCTGAAAGAGGTGTGGTCTAAGCAAAGCGTTTACGCTTTGCCAAATTATTATCATTGTTGCCAACGTGAAGCGTTGGGACAATGCTATGAACATGTTGCTGTACAACATGAGTTCAACATGATATGAACAACATGATGCGCTCAACATGTGTACAGCAACATCCAAAACTGAATAAATAGTAAAGAACCATAAAGAGAAGAAAAATGTGTGAACTAATTCACAACATTCCTCCCCCCTTATGGAGAAACAATTATTATTAATATTAAGAATAATAATAATGATGTTTTCTTAGAATTAATATTAAGAATAATAACGATTATATGTATATTTTAAAATAATGATAATATGTTTTTTTTACAATTATAATATGTTTATTTTTTCTCAAGTTGTGTGTGCCAATAATAATAATAATGATATATATATATTTTTTTGTTTGTTTATATATATATATATATATATATATATATATATATATATATATATATATATATATATATATATATATATATATATATATATTTATATTTATATATATATATTTTTTTTTTTTTTTTTTTTGTATATAAATATCTGTAGTTTAATTTGTTAATACTTATAATGATAATCCGACCGAATTAATACTTGTTGTTGATTTAAATGTTTCAATGTTTCAGAGTTATAAAAACACTTGATTATAATTAATTTATATTTATTTGTTGGAAAATTTTGTATTTGATAATTTTCCTATCAAACATTTTTCTTTTTATATTCAATATAATCTTATTACAATAAAACGATATTTTCTTTTGTGCTAATTTAATTCAATTTTCAACTGGTTATGGGCACAGATGGTTTCCCATAAAAAAAAAAAACACGACAACTAATTGAATATCTGCAGAACCATCAGCGAAAGTTTTGACGAAAAGCGAGGCGTAAAATCAAGGAAAAGTTCAGCGAAAATTATCAGCAACAAAAGTCTCAACAATCAACGATACTATGGATGACATCAAGATTGAAAAATTGCACGGAGCTGAAAACTGGTGCTCATGGAAGTTCTAGATGTGTATCATTATGAAATCGATGGATATCTTCAAGATAGTGGACGGATCATGGGAAAGGCCTACGCAAGAAGGAGGTGGAGATGCGGCGAATGCAGCATACATCAAGAAATTGCAAGAGTGGGAAAAGGCTGATATAAAAGCGAACGATTATTACTGCGGTGGAACGCTCGATCATACAATACCTTATGTGCTGCAAATCGGCGCGCGAGATGTGGAGCAAATTACTCTCGATTCACGAATTGAAGTCCGAGGTAAGCATTCACATGTTGCAGCAACAGTTTTATCAACTCCAGAAAGCGGCAGATGACACCATAGAAGTACATGTCGCAAAAATCGAAGAATTGGCTGAGCGACTTAAGAACCTTGGGGAGCCAATATCCGAAAAAATGCTCATGACCAAAATTCTTATGACGCTACCTTACAGTTTTAGTAATATTATTACGGCTTGGGAGTCTTACGCTGAGGAGAAGAGGACACTGGAAAACCTCACAAATAGACTTATACTGGAACAATCACGGATGAATGCAGAATGTACTGCTGAAACAAGTGCTTTTGCGTCAAAGAAGTTCGAGAGAAAAGCTGACCATAAAAAACGAGGAAAATGTTTCACTTGCCTTAAAGAAGGTCATTGGAAAAAGGACTGTCCTTTGGCAAAGAAGAAGTACGACGGCCATGCAAAAAGGCAATCTAAATCAAATGCATTTATGGGTGACTGCAACTACAAAAAAGTAGATATTGAGGAAAAATGGTTCGTAGATTCTGGCGCTTCTGAACATATGACGCGTCATAGTGAATGGTTCTCTACATTTGAAGAATTTGAGCATTGTAAGTACGTACGAAACGGTGATGGATCTTCCCTGCAAGCAATAGGCCAAGGAAACATTGATGTGTTTGTATGCAATGATGATGGTTGGCAGAAAAGATACCTGGAAAATGTTCTTTTGGTACCGGGTATAAAAGTCAATTTATTTTCTGCATCTACTGCCATGGACAAAGGTTATGTCATGCAGTCGGACAAAAATATTTGCAAGTTCGTTCGAGATGGAAAAACCGAAGCAGTGGGATATCGATGTGGAAATCTTTTTGAGATGAAGATGCAAGTTTTAGAACCTAAGAAAACGGGTAACAGTTCGAATTTCATTGCAAAGACGTGTAGTAGTGAATCACTTCAGGTTTGGCATCAAAGGTTGGTACATCAAAACGTCAATCATGTCAAAGATACATTGAAGCGGAATAATATTCAATTCAATGATGACATCGAGGAATGCTGCGAAGGTTGCTGTTTCGGTAAGCAACATCGCTTAACATTTAAAGAAAGCGAGCATCGTGCAAGAAAGCCTGGCGAAATAGTTCATGCCGATATTTGTGGGCCTATGGAGCAGTTATCGCTGGGTGGATCCAAATATTTTCTTTTGTTAAAAGATGACTATTCAAGATTTAAGTGGGTGTATTTCTTGAGGCAGAAAGATGAAGCAAAGGACAAGATAAATGGATTTCTTCAAATGGTTAAAAACTCAGGCGTAAACATTATGGCCTTCAGATCTGATAACGGAACAGAGTTTACGAACAAGGTGGTCAAAAATCTTTTAGCAAGCAATGGTATTAAACACCAGAAAACCGTAGCATACACACCTGAGCAAAATGGGTCCGCTGAAAGAGAAATGCGTACGATAGTTGAGCTGGCCAGAAGTTTTATATACGCAAAATCATTGAAGAAGGATCTATGGGCGGAAGCTGTCCATTCAGTTGTGTACGTACTAAATCGCAGTGGTCCAAGTTCAATTAAAGGTAAAACTCCTTTTGAGTTGTGGTACAACACAGTGCCAAAAATAGAACATCTGCGAGTGTTTGGCTGTGAAATTTTTACTCATGTACCAAAAGCACTAGAAAATGTGATGCCAAAAGCAGGAGAGGAGTTTTCGTTGGCTACGATAACGAAGTAAAGGGTTATCGTGTGTATTTTTCATCCAAAAACAAAATTGAGGAGCATCGTGATGTCGTATTTGGAAGTGAAATTGGAGCAGTACAGATTCAGCAAGATACCGACGAACATCAAATGTCAAAGTTCAGTTTCAATAGTGAAATATCAATGACAACAACACCAACGAATTCTCAAGTCACCGTCAGTAGCATCTCAGAAGCTGTAAACGATATCAGCATCTCAAGTCACCAGGATATAAATATTTCCCAGAACGCGAACGATACAGCAGAGGTTCCAGAAAACATTTCAAATCGAGAATTAGAAGTAGCAGATACATCGAATATGGAGGCATGCAACAATAACGAGGTTTCAAATTCTGGAGGGTACAATTTACGATCCAAGAAGGAAAAAGTGAATATTTTTGATATGTTTCTTACTCAATCTGAAGATGAGGAGCCGGAGTCATATGAGAAAGCATTAACATCGAAGTTTGCGGAGCAGTGGAAGCTTGCAATGAACGAAGAATATGATTCATTAATAAAAATTAGACTTGGGAATTGTGTGATTTGCCTGCTAACAGAAAGCTAGTCGATTGTCGTTGGATTTATAAAATTAAGCTCAATTCTGATGGAAGTATTGGTCGCTTTAAAGCTCGCCTTGTTGCCCGTGGATTTACGCAAGTTCATGGCCTTGACTTCGAGGAAACGTTCAGTCCAGTGGTAAAATACGATTCAGTCAGGATAATTTTATCACTAGCAGTTAGCGAAGGTATGTGTATTAAGCAATTTGACATAAAAACAGCTTTTTTATACGGGGAATTAGATGAAGAACTGTATTTAAAACAACCCCTTGGTTACATAAAAGACCCCAGAAAAGTTTGCAAATTGAAACGCAGCTTAAATGGGTTGAAACAAGCTCCGAGATGTTCCAACAAAAAGTTTAGCGAAGTTCTTGAACTGTTTAATATGACAGTTTATTCGGCAGATTCATGTGTCTATATTAAAAATAGTAACGGATCTAAAATTATACTGGCGATTTACGTAGATGATGGTCTGTTGGTTTCAAACGACGAAAATCTTGCTCGAAAATTGTTGAAGCATCTAAGGGTACATTTTGATATGAAGGAATGTAATATTGATAAATTTCTTGGTTTCCAAATGCAATTGATGAAAGATGGATTATTGTATCTTCATCCATTACAATACGCACAAAAAATTTTAAAACGTTTTAATATGGTAGAGTGCAACAGCGTTTCAACTCCATTGGAGACCAACAACATTTGGTTACAAGAGTCGAATCGAGATCTGACATCAGAAAAGTTTCCATTGGATCTCTTATATATTTGTCAATTATAAGTCGACCTGACCTCTCATATGCAGTGGGAGTGTTGAGCAGATATATGGAAAATCCAACTTCAAGTCACATTAGTGCTGCAAAGCGCGTACTGAGGTATTTAAAAGGTACAAAACACATTGGAATTCTTTATACGAAACAGCAGAATAATGAGTTAAGAACTTATTCGGACTCTGACTACGCTGGTAATGTACAAAATCGAAGATCTACTTCTGGAATGGTAACAAAATTGGATACATGCACAGTAGCTTGGAGGTCACAGCAACAACGCTCCGTTACTTTATCTACGACGGAGGCAGAATATATTGCAGCATCCGAAGCTGTAAAGGACCTCATATGGATAAAGAGGTTTCTGAATGAAGTTACTGATACAGTAAAGGACCACTACATTCTACTGGATAACCAAAGCGCAATAAAACTTATCAAGAATCCCGAGTTCCATAAAAGAACTAAACACATTGACGTCCGTTTTCATTTCATACGTGAAAGATATGAATCCGGTGAATTTTGTCTTAAATATGTGCAGAGCAATGATCAACTTGCAGACATATTCACGAAGTCATTACCTAAACCAGCTTTTAATTATTTACGAGACTTGTTAATGGGAAGAACTGATAATTGCAACATTTAGTGGGAGTGTTGATTTAAATGTTTCAATGTTTCAGAGTTATGAAAACACTTGATAATAAATCTACTTGCTTATAATTAATTTATATTTAATTGTTGGAAAATTTTGTATTTGAAAATTTTCCTATCAAATATTTTTCTTTTTATATTCAATATAATCTTATTACAATAAAACGATATTTTCTTGTGTGCTAATTTAATTCAATTTTCTACTCTTGTGATTGAATTAATATATATATATATATATATATATATATATATATATATATATATATATAGATAAACTTATGCAACTGATTTAACTTATATGTGTTTTGCATGTGTATTGAGTGTGTCTGTTGATTCTGAAATGACTATATTGATTTTATATTTGGTTTGGAGAGGTGTAAAAAATAGTATGAGTGACTTTTATATGCCCTACTGTTGGACCAGATTTCTCCTCTTGTTCTTCCGTGTGCTGGGACGTTTGCCTGTTCATCTTCAATGGTTCGTTGTATGTGGTGCGTTGGGTCTGTTGGGCTTCGATGGTTCTTGTTGAATTTGCAAACGGTGCTATCTTCAGTGGGTGTCTTCATAGTAATACTCTGGACTCTAAATCGTTCAAGAGAGTTTTGTCCCGTTGACTTGGTTGTCGATATGTTCGAGATGAGTTTTTTTTTCTCTGCGATCTTGTCAAACAAATTTTTGAATCATCTTGGTGTTTATGTCGCGTTATATAAGATATTTTAGATATCCGAATTGTTGATATCAGAAATCCTCGTGGTTCGATATTGCATTGTTTCTTATTTATGTAAGATTGAAGACATAATAATGCGATTTCTCCTTTTTTTTATTATACATTTTGCAAGGTCCTTTTTGCATCTGGTATCTGGCAATTGTGGCAATTTTCAAGGTCCATTTTGTATCTTGTTATTTGCATCTTTTTGGCAATTGTGGAAATTGTAAAAATTCAATCATTGCAACCTACTTGTATTTGGTATAATAACAAGTTTGCGTTTAGTGAGTCCTGCTTCGTTTTCCAATATACTGCCACTCTGCTTCGTTTCTTCATTTTTCTTTATTCGAATTTGCTGGGCCTCTGCTTCACTACTTCTCCTTGTTGATAACACCAAGAGCTCCTTCCACATGTCCCCATTTAAGTCCCAAGCCCCAACGATCATCTATGCGTCTTCTGAGTCAGTATCCAGCGCTTTTGGTGACTCTAAATAACAGTTTTTGTGAACTCGGATATTTTAAATGTACATGAATCTTTTACTAACAATAGTTTTAATTTTGTTTAAATTATTTTCAAAGTGTGGTATGGTACTAATTTCTGTAAAATTAATATAATTTTCGTAAATTATATATTGGTTTATGTACATTCGTCACAAGAAAAGGATTGATCTTAAAATATTTAAATTACTTGAATTAAAGTATGATACATTATTTGAACTATTACTATTTAGTGTGGTACTAGTTTATCTAAACTTAGTGTCATGTAAAGTATAGTTGTTTATGTATGCAATAACATTGAAATTAAATGTTGTTTGTAAGTGTTTAACTTATTTGAAACACAGTTATTTAGTGTAGCACTAGCTTTAGTGTAATTTTAGTGTATTATGTCCTTAGACCAATGGCTAAGATCGTCGTCTTATACGCGGAGGGACTCAACGCAGCGGACTCAATCGCTCTTCAATGCGTAAAATTAAAATAAAAAATGATTAATTTTTTTTTTTTGTTTTTAAATATATATGTACATAGAATATATTGTACATTAAATATATTGTATATAAATTTATTTATTATTTTAAATTTTCTCAAAAATTTTTGAGAAAATTAAATTTTACCCCTGTTTTTTTTATTTTCCCTTTTTCTTTAATTTTAATTCCCTTTTTTCATATTTTTATCTCTTTTTTTTTCTTTTTAAAAAAAAAAAATAATAGTTATTATTATTTTTTTTTGTCTTCTTTTTTTTTCTTCTCTTTTTTTTCTTTTTAATAAAAAATTGTATCCCTCTTTTTTGTATTTTTTTTTCATCTCGTCTTATTATATTTTTTTCACTTTTTTTTTCTTTAAAATTTAAAAATTCTTTTTTAAAAAAAAAAAATATTTTTTAATACCAATATATACATTTTCTCCATTTTATTTATTTTACTAATATGTTTCCTCTTTTCTTTTTCGATTCAATTATTAAAACTTTTTTTTTAATTTTAACTTCACTAAATATTTTAAAGCATAAATCCCTATTTTTTTAAATTCTTTGTTTCTGTTTTTTTTTTTATATCTGTTATAAATTTAATTTTTAATACCTGTTTTTTTATTTTATATATTCTGCTATTATATTTTCCTGTTCCCTTTTTTTTAATTTTAACTGTACTAAATATTTATATATCTCTGTTTTTTTTTAATTTGAATACTAGCTGATATTTTTATACCCTACACCTATAAGGTCAGGGTATATTAACTTTGTGCATATATTGTAACGCCCCTTAGGAGGCGTGTCCGGTATGGAAAAGTATATATATTCATGATCAGCATCACTACCCAAGTCCGTTTAGCCATGTCCGTCTCTCTGTCTGTCTGTCTGTCCGTCTTGCTGTCTTGCTGTCCGAATAAGAATAACTTGAGAAATACTGATCAGAATGCGATGAAATTTCGACTCAATATATTTTAGCCAAAAGTAGGAATTGAGTTTGAAAATGAGCCAAATCGGTCAACGGACACGCCCACCTCCCATACAAGTCACTTTTATATAACTCTTTCGGAACTAATAACTCGAAAAGTATTCAAGGTATAGTTATAAAATTTAAAAGGTATTGTCATAATTCACCAATAAATATGTGGTCCAAAAACGGGTTTTCATAGTGGAAATTTGATCCGTAAATTAATAAAATCAAATCTATGAAATATTAGCCTTTCAAAATTTTAAATATAGGCGTGGTCCGCCCAATTATATTTTTCAATTTTTTTTTTAGTTGTTTATACTTTTATATAAATTTTTTAATTTATGGGAATATAAGACGTAAATTTCTGATTTATGAATAATATTCTGAGGGTGGGGAGGTTCAGCATAATTAAAAACTTTAAAATTAAGGTATGCAATTAAATATCCCACATTAATATCCCCACCAAAGGTGTAGGGTATTCCATAGTCGGGCCCGACCGACTATAAAAATCCGCCCCATGTGACCGAACTTACCCATGTGACCTAACTTTCCCAACTCGTTCTTCTTCTTTAAGTAATGTAAATTATTATAAGTAAGTTCTTCAAATTCATTTAAAATGTATTTGTTATATTTAAGCTTAATTAAATTGAATTATATTAATGTACAAAGTACCTATTACTTTCTGCATGTAATTAAATATAATTAGAGTTGCGATTTATTTTTTAAACATGTTTAATATGTTATTATATTATTTTCGTGTACTTATATAAGTTATATTATATGATATTTTTTTTGCATTGTTTAAGGTATCAAAACAAACTGCAAGGTCTGCATATATATGCCAGCTATGAACGCTCGCTTCACGTATGATATTCATACGTTCGTACACATTGCATATGTGCTTCAGCATGAAACACTTGGGTGTAATGAGAATTTTCAAGGTTTGTTAGCTTGCGCTATTAATGTAGGTCAGTAAGACAATTGTTGGTTTGCGTTATCCGCATTGAATACGACAATTTTATGACGAATTTTCGTTTAATTTTATATGAGGGCAATTTGTTACTTTTGCTTAATTTATTTTTTTTCTCAATTGATGATTAACTAACTTTAAAATTATAAGTAATAATAATAATAGTTTGGCGCTACAGTCCTGTATAGAACTTCGGCCGAGCTCTCTCACCATTTTGAGCTGTGCGTGTTATATTTGTACTCAAAGTGGTGGGACCTACAGTTTATTGCCGAATCCGAACGGCGGGTGAGAGCTTTTCATAGGCAATGTTTTACTCTCGTAGGTTTGCCATTTACTGACGAGAGGTAGCGCGGTATAGAAAAATGTTTCTATGAAAAGATGTTGTTAGCCCCAGTCCAGGCTTGAACCGGGGACCTTTCGGCTCGCAGTCCAACGCACTAACCACTGAGCTACCGCGGCTACGAATGGCCGAACAAAATCCCTTCGTAAACCAAGATTAAGTTTTAAAATTTTTTCACCGAAAGTTCTGATTTCGGAATTATTTGCTGGCTGGAGTTGCAATGCATCTGGATTTCCCTTTTGTTGTTGTTTGCTGGCGGGAAAAACTGATACGTCTGCTCCAGTATCGACGAGGAATTTGTAGTTTGAAGATCTATCCTGCACAAATAGGCGACATATCTTGAAACCACCCTCATCCGTCACCATAGACGAGGGTTTAATTAGTTTTCCGCCTTATAAGAACAAGGCTGTCGACATTTTGACGCCATTTCTCCAAATTTGAAATGGTACCAGCAAGTTCCACCAGCCTTCGAGTTGTCGCGTGAGCGGTTTTTTTCAGCGTACATTCCACGGCTTCGTGATCTTGTGTTATGCCTTTTGTTCGTCGTAATTGCTTCGATCCTCTTTAGAATTTCACCCATCTGATTTTCAATTTGATTGAGAAACGAATTCTGGTCATGCGATTGTGGTGAACTGACTGCATTGACTGATGGGCCATCCAGTTGGTCGTTGATTTTATCAGCCATGACCGCAAGCTTGTCTAGACTGTCTGCACTTACTGAGAGTATGGCCTTGATTGTTGGTGGTAGTCTCTGAAACCACAGCGACTTTAGCATGTCGTCGGAAACTTTTTCTGAAGATAGTTGACGCATTTCTCGTAACAGCGCTGAGGGCTTCTTGTCGCCGATGCTTACGTTCTCCAACAGCTTCTGAAGGAGTTTTTCCTCTGAATCCAAAAATGCTACCAGCAATCCTTTCTTAAGTGTATCGTACATTGCGGTAGCTGGGAGATTCTCGATAATGTCGCCGACTACATTCAAAATGTTGCTCTCAATTGAGCCAACAAGAGTATGGTACTTTGTTGCATCTTGCGTTATTCCAGTGTTGAATAATTGGCTTTCCAACTGGCTAAACCATAATTTAGGGTTAGCTTTCCAGAAGGGACGCACTTTCACGGAAATGCGGCCTAATTCCCTGGTCGGAGATGTTGGTAGCGATTGAAATTCTTCGTTGTCTGTAGACATTGCCGCGGGTCACCAATGTCGCTTTTTAATAAAACTTATTTTTTATAAAAAATCGAAACTTTATTTTAAAACACAAAAATTAGAATGAATAAATATTTTACAATATTTAATAATTTTGAAACAAAATGAAAATCATATAAAATATTTTTTAATAAATAATAAACAAAATTTCAAAGTATATTTTAATACAGTAGTTCCTACATATATATATATATATATATATATATATATATATATATATATATATATATATGTATATATATATATATATATATATATATATATATATATATATATATATATATGTATATATATATATATATATATATATATATATATACATATCTATATATATATATATATATATATATATATATATATATATATATATATTAATTATCATACAATTACAAGTATTAAATCGGTTATATTATCATTATAAGTATGAACAAATATTACACAAGTATAAAACGAAAGATATTAAAAAAAAAACAAATAATAACATTATATATTACAAAAATAGAAGAAATATTATGTATAAAAAAGAAGAAATCTAAAAAAAAAAATAATAAAAAAAATAATAATAAAAAAAAAGTATGTTTTTATATCATGTTGTACTCATGGGGGCGATTATCACAAGGCAACGTGTCTGAGTGCTTCAACATGGCGACGCCAGCGCAATCCTTGTTGGTGTCGTCTCAAGTCAACTCACTGGTCACCAGAATTGGCAAATTGTCAAATGGTGACACCTCCACTTCGGTGGAAGTCCTCCTCGTGGAAGTCCCTGGAAACGGCGCTCTACACCACCCGGTGTAGAATTCGGCTAAAGTGAGTGGCGAGCATCTCCCTCAGAGTGAGGGTTCGTGCGTTGGGTTTGGGTTCTACCAGGGAAAAAACCTATGAGCTATGCGCCTACGATGACGACCTACGCAAACACTTTAAGGACCATGATTTACGGATATGTACCTGGAATGTCCGGACCCTTAATAGGGAAGGTGCCTCTATCCAGCTGGCAGATGTCCTCAAAAAATATAAGGCTGACATCACCGCTATCCAGGAGATGCGATGGACGGGACAGGGCTGTTCGAAACAAGCATCCTGTGATATCTACAAGCATCCTGTGATATTAATAGGGAAGGTGCCTCTATCCAGCTGGCAGATGTCCTCAAAAAATATAAGGCTGACATCACCGCTATCCAGGAGATGCGATGGACGGGACAGGGCTGTTCGAAACAAGCATCCTGTGATATTGACGGAAGGCACGCTTCGAGCGTGATGGACGTTCGCACTATCCGAGGTGCCAATATGGACTCGTATCATTACCTTGTAGCAGCCAAGGTCCGCACACGCTTAAGCGCTGCGAAGAACATACGGAACCAAACACAGAGAAAGCTAGACGTCGGAAAGCTGCAATCACAACAGACAACGCAAGCCTTTTCTCCTCGACTCTCACACCTGCTTAGACAAGGCACTCCTCCTCTCGATGATATAATCGCGCAGTGGAACCATGTCTCCTGCTGTATGCGTACGGCTGCCGAAGAGATGCTTGGATTTCCAACGGCCCCTGAGGAATCAGTGGTATGACCAAGAGTGTCGCGCGGCCACTGCAGAGAAAGACGCTGCGCACAAATCCACCCTGCAGTCAGTAGCTACGCGACCTGCGAAGGAGCGATACAAAGAGAAGAGAAGGGAAGAGAAAAAAAAGTCTTTTCAGGCGTAAAAAAAGCAAGGCAGAAAGACGTGAGTGTGAGGATACTGAGATGCATGGGGACAGGTATGAGGCTCGAAAATTCTTCGAGAAAATAAGACGCCTAGCCGGAGGTAAAAAATCCGGAGCCTCTTCTTGTAAAGATGAGAACGGAAATCTATTGACAGATATCCAGAGCACACTGAAAATATGGAGGGATCACTTCTCTATTACTATTACTCTGCCCAATCCTTAAGAAAGGGGATCCCACTATCTGCGCCAACTACCGTGGGATCAGCCTACTCAATATCGCATACAAGGTTCTATCGAGCGTATTATGTGAAAGACTGAAGCCCATCGTCAGCAGACTGATTTGACTTTATCAGTGCGGCTTCAGAACTGGAAAGTCCACCATAGAACAGATTTTTACATTGCGCCTAATCCAGGAAAAGACCCTAGAAAAACAGATCGACACCTACCATATATTATTATACTATAAAGCCGCCTTCGACACTCCGATAAGGGAACGATTATACGCCGCAATGTCTGAGTTCGGTATACCTGCGAAACTATAAGGCTTTGCAGGATGACCCTGAGCAACACACGTTGCTCAGTGAGAATAGGAAAAGACCTCTCCGAGCCATTTCATACCGAACGAGGTTTCAAACAGGGTGACTCCCTATCGTGCGACTTTTTTAACTTATTGATGGAGAAAATAGTTCGAGCTGCCGAACTCCGTCAAAGCGGCACTATCCTCAACAAAAGTGTCATGCTGCTCGCATATGCCGACGATATTGATACCATTGGCAGGAGCACACGAGCAGTCAGCGCAGCATTCTCCAGATTGGCGAAAGAGTCGCGTCGAATGGGTCTAGCGGTAAACGCGGACAAGACGAACTTCCTTGTGTCAACAAGCAAAAATGAGTCCGTGCGTCTTGGACGAAAAGCTGATTTTGACACCCACAAGTTCGACATTGTGAAGCACTTCGTCTAACTGGGATCTAGCGTAAACAGCAACAACGACTTCAGCCTGGAGACCAAACGGAAAATAACTCTTGCCAACAGGTGCTACTTTGGGCTCAGTAGGCAATTGAGAAGCAGAGCCCTCTCTCGCCGGACAAAAATAACGCTCTACAAGTCACTCATCATGCCCCGTCCTACTTTATGGTGCAGAAACATGGACGCTGGCCACTACCGATGAGAGAGTACTGGAGCGTTCGAGAGAAAGATTCTCCGTAAAATCTTTGGCCCTACCTGCTTTGCTAACGAGTATCGAATCGGGATGAACCTCGAGCTGTATGAGTTATTCGACGACATTGACATAGTCAAGCGCCTCAAGATCCAGCGGCTTCTCTGGCTAGGTCATGTCGAACGAATGGATGAAAACACTCCAGCCAAGAATGTGCTTGAATCGAAACTGGAAGGTGGACAACGTAGAAGAGGGCGTCCAAATCTGCGTTGGAAAGACCAAGTTGAGGACAACCTGGCAAATCTTGGTATTTCTAACTGGCGTCAGCGAGCGCAAAGCAGATCCGACTGGTGCGGCTTCATCTCAGCAGCCAAAACCGACCCACGGTTGGAAGGGCCATTTAAGTAAGTAAGTTAGTACTCATGATGTACAGCAACATGTTCATAGCATTGTCCCAACGCTTCACGTTGGCAACATAATTATTTGTTAATAATAATAATAATTTGGCAAAGCGCTAAAGCTTTGCTTAGACCACACCACTTTCAGGTTAGCTTGCTTAGTTAACAGAAGCTGGCAATAATTTGTCAAAGCGCTAAAGCTTTAATTAGACCACACCTCTTTCAAGAGGCTTGCAATACAATTTTCCATTTCATAATTTTGGGTCTATGTTAAAATAAGCAAAGCAGCGATTGCCAACAATTCCTATATTTCGCAATTGGTGTCAGCCACAAACTGCAAGTCGGACTTTCTTCAAAAGTCACGTACACCAAAATTGAGTGAAAGTGAAAACTCACTAGAACATAGTGAGAATAGAATTTAAGAAAAGCTTGCACCGAAGGTATTGTTAATACATTTCGTTGCAATTAAAAAGATTGTGTTTAATCAACCCCAAGTAGAGGTACTAAAATAGTAAAAGTGTCTTTTCAACTCTAAAATTAATAAAAGTGTCTTTTCAACTCTAAAAATAAGAAAGTGTGTTTTGATTAATTAAATTGTAAAATAAATCAACTCTAACTTTACAACACACGGAATGGTGTTTGACCCGTCGACGTATGCACCGTGTTATTATGAACATGCATTGCAGAATTTAACCATTTGTCCCAATTTGACCCATCTTCTTCAGCAAAACTACGTAAATATTCAGCTAGTGGACGATGACTTCGTTCCAATGACCCATTAGCCTGTGGATGGTAGGGTGTTATATGTAATTTTTTAATTCCTAACAATTTACATGTATCCGAAAATAGTTTGGAAACGAAGTTCGATCCATTGTCTGTTACCAATACTTTGGGTATATTGTGGCGTGTAACTATTTCGTTGAAGAATTATTTTGCTACGGTGTTAGCTTCCGAATCGGGTATAGCCACACAGCACATAAATTTAGAAAAATCGTCCTGAAACGTTAATATGTATTTATTCCATGAAATGGTTTCAGGCAAAATACCCACCAGGTCCATGTACACCTTGTCAAAGGGTCTGACTGGCGTATCAGTTAGAACCATTGGCATCTTCGTCAGCCTTGAACTCTTGTTTACCTGACATTTTAAACAATTTTTCACATAATCCTTTTATTCTGCATATCCTTCCATCGGTACTGTTGCCGAATTCTTAAAAATGTTTTTACGCCCCCTTGGTGACCACCTAACGGTGAATCGTGAAAATCTTTAATATCCGTCTCTATGTCCCGAGGTTCAGTTAGAATTATTATATTGTCATTTTCCTTTGTTATCAAATCGTCAGGATCGCATTCTGACTGTTTCTTATCGTCTTCCTTGTCTCTTTTCATGGTTTTCGAACGTGTTTGTACTACAACTACTTTTTCAGTATTATTCGGTATGCGGCTAAGCGCATCCGCGTTTAAATTACTTTTTCCCGGTTTATAATGAATAATGAATCATATTCCGATAATTTGTGTCGGAAACGCGCAAGACGTGATGTCTGATCTTTTAAGTTTGCTATACCCTTTAGGGGATAATGATCTGTATAAATTTTAAATGGTCCTCCCAAAAGATATGCCCTAAAATTTTTTGTTGCCCATACAATTGTCAAAAATTCTTTTTCTATAGTAGAGTAGCGTGTTTCCGCATCGTTAAAAGACCTACTGGCAAATGCGATCGGACGGTCGCTTGTAACTTCACCTTACGAAAGAACTGCGCCAAATGCTTCGTTACTGGCGTCTGTCGTGAGCAAAAAGGGTTCGTTAAAATCCGGATACGCTAGTATGTGTGGTGACATAATTGCCTCTTCAAGTTTTAAAAATGAATTCTGACAATTGTCATTCCATATGAACTTAGTGTCATTTTTAAGCAAACAGTTTATTGTGTGTGTTCTGTGTTCTGGCACCTCACTCAGAACACTTGTGTCCTAAATATATAACCTCGCTCCCCAAAAACTGGCATTTTCTGTATTTAATTTCAAATTATGTTCTCACAGCTTTTGCAAAACCTTGCAAATCCTATGCTCGTGTTCTGCTAAATTATTTCCATAAACCACTATGTCATCTAAATAAATGAAACAGTCAATACCCTGTAAACCTGTTAGTATGTGGTTCATTATCCTTTGAAAAGTGGCAGGTGCCCCCGTTAGACCGAATGGCATTCTGTTAAATTCGAAATGACCAAGACCTTTACTGAAAGCAGTTTTATCTTTGTCACTATCTTCAACTAGAACCTGATGGTAACCACTTGCTAAATCTAGTGTTGAAAAATACCGACTATGACCTAACTGGTCTAAAATCTCATCTATTCGTGGTATAGGAAGTACCTGTTTGATGGTGACGTCATTTAATTTTCGGAAATCTATAACTAGTCTCCATTTCTTATTGCCATCTTTATCGCCCTTTTTAGGTACCAATAATAATAATGGGGAATTCCAAGGCGACATGCTTGGTAAAATAATTCCATCGTCTTACATCTTTGATACGTGTCTATTAATCTCATTTCTATGCATATGAGGAAATTTATACTGTTTCTGATTTATTGGTGGCTGATTCCATTGTGTGGGTATTTCATGTTTTAATATCGGAGTGAATGTTAATTAATCCCCTTCCAAATGAAAAACGTCATGATATGACAAGCAAATATTTTGCAAAGATGCCACTTCTTCTTTATTTAATGATTCATCGATCTTTACATTCCCTAATAATCTATCAATTCTATTTTTTATATTAACCGAGTTTATTGTATTTATGGTAGAACTCGTCTTTGTTGCTTCTTTATATTTGTTAAAATTTGAAAATTGTGACTTGAAATTGCTATCAATGGTTAAAATTGATGCATATATTCTATTTTTTCTAACGTTTGTTAAACTCTCTCCCAAATATACTCCTGGCTGAATTTCCTGTTTGTGCAACAAAGCTATAGGTATTCTTGTTCTTAACGGCAGTGATACACCCATAGCCGTTCTGGGTTGTACCCCGATTTGTTGATTATAATTAATATATTCTAAAAATGTAATTTTTTTTATTTAACGCATTTATTATAGATCTGTTCTAGAGATTGTCACGCCCGACTATTCCATCTGCTGGTATCCCTTGTTCACGTGACACAACGTGGAGCGTTAAACTCAGGTTTTCTATGTTTGTGTGCTGAATTTTAGTGGAGCCTAAGTTTCTAATGCATCCACCAAAAGCACCACTCAGATCTTTTTGAAATTTTATATTAAAACTCGGCAAATGTGCAATCTTATTTTCTTTAATCAGGCTGGTATCAGCTGAAAAAAACCCACTAACAGAGTAAGTTTTCCATTTTTTGCTGCCTCACAAGGTACTTCAATGAACACATCACTCGTATCGGATATCTTGAAACACTCTCCGGTTAAATATTTTACGATGCATGCCTAATTGTAAAGCTAATTTCATTTTCCTCGACATAAAGTAACTCTTAAAATTATTAGCAATTGAAGACAATTTAATTTTACAAATCGTGAATTTATTATACATTTCTGACGATAAAACGCACATAGCGCTAATAATAAAAAGAAATATTGAAATTACTTCATTGCAAATTGTACTCGCCCCTGTACGGATTGTATCCACAGTCTTGCCAGACGTTTGATCTACAATTCCCAGATTTTCAGGGCAGTTAATTACGACTTTATTTTTATTTGATTTACTTTTGATTTTATTATTCTTCATTTTAATATTTTTAACTTTCGATTCAATTGGTTTTACTTTCTTTACTTTATTTTCTTTCTTTATAATTTGTTTATTTTTAATTTCCCTAATTCCTATATTCTGTTCATTATTCGCGTCAAGTTGTGTATTATTATTATTTAGTTCATTATATGTTTTTGTTGGAAGATTTCTATCTTCATTAATATAAATAGAATGATTTTTTCAGTATATATTATGAACGGTTTCTCAAGTAACGGCGTTCATTCCATTTATGAACAATTTTTTTTCTGTTCATGTATCCAATTTAACATGCCATATAAGAAATTATATTACTAATCTTGGTTAAAAACTTATTAGTTTATTAAAAAAAATCAATATTTTTGTAGGTAATTTTTTTCCATAAATTTAATAATGAGATATTGATAGTTTTTAATATAGAGTCTAAATTTATTTTCCTAATTACCATTTTAAATATTATACATTACTTTGCACAAATGGCATAACAATAATTTTTACCTTTTTCCTTAAATGAAGTAATATTGTTTTTATTCATAAAATTTAAAATTTATTGTATAGTTTTGAATTTCCCTTTGTTATATTTCGACGGCATATATAAAAAAAAATATGGTAGCGCATAGTTTTGTACGTCTAACACCGAAAAGAAAATTACATTATTGTTTTTGGTTCGACTAATAACATTATAAGGAGAGAAAACTAACTAAAACTTAAAAATCTCAAAACTGGACCGTATTTTTACAAAATCAGCTGCAGTAATAAAGGCACTTAGGACTTTTATTAAAAAAACGACAAATTTTAAACCAAGACTCTTGCTTTGCACAAGCTGGAATTAATTTTTTTTTTTAAGTAACATATTTTTTTTTAAAGATATATCACACCAAATCTACCAGAGTTCAAGACTCACCAGAGACTCTCCACAGATACAGTGGTCCAAAGTTTCAAAAAATGAATCAACCCAGTATGCCATTAGTTTCGATATCGTTACGAAATTTTTCTATGAAAAGATGTTGTTAGCCCCAGTCAAGGCTTGAACCGGGGACCTTTCGGCTCGCAGTCCAACACACTAACCACAGAGCTACCACGGCTACAAGATAGATTGCAGCGTAAAATATTGCGATATCGATGTGATAAATGTTTAATTATTGTATCTTGTCAAAGTATTTGAATGTACGAACATTTTTAAAAACTAGAAACGAGAAAGCAAGAGGTCGAACTTTTTTTATCGAAGTTATTCGAGGAAGCTTCGAGGCATCCAAGGTCTCCGAGACATGGCAGACTGGGATTAATCACATTTTATAGAAATAACTCTTGACCGTAGAATGATGCAAACCTCGTTTTAAGCATAATTAAACAAACTTCGTCATAAGTCCTAAATCTGAACATCTAATCAATGGTCACTGTCCTTGCAATTTATATTAATTGTACATAAAAAGGAAACCTTTTCAAATTTATTCAAATATCAAATTTATATACGGTTTTTACTTTTTGAATAGTTTATGTATTCTTTGTACCGAAAATCTAAAAAAATTGTTTACCGGTCTGCCATGTGATTTATGCCTCGAAGTTTTCTCGAACCTACTTGGATAACAAAAATCCAATCTTGTTGCTAATTTTAAAAATTTCGTAATTTTCGTGGAGTAAAATTTTATGTTAGGATATTGAAACATTTTCCACATCGATATCGCAATGCTTTTCAAATAAATCTCGATATATTTGAACTATTTGATGCAATATTAAACCAGAATCGTATTTATTATCGTTTCGAAAATAAGAACTGCGAACTGTCGCTTTGAATTATTTTTGCAGTTTTAGTACGATTAGGCCTTCGATATTGCTACAAGATTTCATATCGTACGATATTGCCGACATAAAAAGTTGCAGCAATTTTGTATGATTGTCAGTTTTCTGTTTTATAAAATTTTCTCTAGTGTTGAAATATAGGTACTCCACTGTAAATACCTCAGGCAAAATTCGGAATTTTTTTCAATTATTTCAAAGACAAAAATCGCACCATTTTTTACAAACAAATTTTTGGAACTTAGCTACAGTTTTGAAAATAGTTGGGACAGTCGAAAATACAACAAAATTAATTATTCGTTAACCATTTTTAATAGTTTAATGCAATAAATATTTTTTAATAATTTTTTTTTTCGAACATAGCTCCAGTTTTGAAAATAGTCGTTAGTAGTTTAATAGTAGTAGTTTAATGTAATTATAATAATATTTTTTTATAATTTTTGTTTGGAGCCACAATCTCGAAGATAGACGGGCACAGCGATAACACAAAATTAATTATATAAAGATAGATATACATTATTTTTTTTAAGTTAGCCACAGTTTCGAAGATAGACGAAAATAATGATCACAGCCACAGTGTTTCGAAAATAAATTATTGTAAACGATGTTCAAAATACGTTACTGGGTTTGTGTACCTACTATAAGTGTTTGTGTGCTTACAATATTGTAGGCACACAAACACTTATAAGAAGTTATATAAGAAGTTTGAAATTAAATGAAACTTGAATAGAGATTTTGTCGCTATTGAAATAGGAAATAAATAATTATATTTGAACCCTAGGTTTTTTATGTTTTTTTCGAGAGAGACAACAATCTCTTTAACTGTAGCACTCAAGAAAGGATAAAATATTTATATACAATCCTTTTTTTTATGTTTCACAAATATTTGAAAATATATCGCTGTATTAATGCAGTGAAAATAGTGCAGTGTGCTAATCCTAAAGTTATAATGAAAACGAAAAAATAATAATAAAAATAATTTTAAATCTTTAAAAAAATTAAATTATTCCAAGAATATATAAATTCCAAAAAAAATAATACAAGAAAATAAAAAAAATATTTTTTTATTTTTAACTATTTTATTTTTAAATCGTTTAAAGTTCATAAATATCATGAATTTTTTCATAAATATTATGAAAGCATTCATCAATATTATGAACTTATTCATTACTGTATTATGAACGATTCATTAATTGGAAGAATTTGGTCATTGGTTGAGTAATAATGAAAAATTCATAAAATTGCTGAAAAAATTTATAAATAGTATGAACTTTTTTTCTGTGTGGCGCACAACAATGCATAATAATCATTTAACGCCTAAAAATAAAATAAATATTTTATATTATTAAATATATTAATAATATTTGAAGAGTCTTCGCGTACCGCAGATGAAAAGTTGACGGGCCGCGTGTTTGACATGCCTGCGTTAAACCATTAAAAATTGTTAAAAATAATTAATTTTGTTTAATTTTCGACTGTGGCCGACAATTTTCGAAACAGATCGCTCATTCCTTAAGTAAATTCACAGTGTTAGTTCATTTTGACATCCTTATAATTTTACTTAAGCGTAAAATAGTTCCAGCTTAAATCTTAATAATGCATGGTTTCCATGTTATCACTCATAATCACCGTTTTATAAAAAATATATGTCTATTTTTTTTTCTTCTTGTATTTGTTTCAATTAAGTAATAAATATATTAATTTTTTTGTCTAAAATTTTGATTTAATTAAAATATTATTTTGTTTTGTTATATTCAATTTATAAAATTAAGTTTTCACTGTAAAAAAACGGTTTATAATATTATAAAATATAAGTTTTATATTGTAAGATTTGCAAAAGTTTTGTCCCTTTTTCCCTAAAAGGAGGAAATTATGACACACTTGTCTTTATTCACCACTTTGTTATTTTTTTTTCGTTAATCAAATCATTTTTATGTGAACGTGCAAATATTTCTGTACTTTTCTTTTAAACTACGAATTTTCGGTACAGTTTTAAAAAACTAGTGCTCATTTTTAGACTGCAACTCCAAACTTCTGCATTTAAGTAGTTCAGTTGCAAAAAATGTGTAATGTTGGCAATTTTTACAATTTTTTCAGTATCTGAATAAACAAACAGCTGTTTTGAGTTGTCAAAAATTTTATACGGTGAAACAAAAACAATGCCGGCAGAGCTCATGTACACAACCTGTGTACCAAAAAATATCATAAAAACTACGATCAGCGTAGTAATACCCGTATTACTAATCGAGAGCTTTGATTAATGCATAGACAAGAAAATTTTCCAGGTGTATATTTAGGCGAAACCCTATTGATTGTCAGTAAATATAGAGTTTATATTTCAATATTAAATGCTACAGAAAAAGAAATTCTAATAAACAACAAATTTAGTATAAAGAATCGGATACCAACAATTATACAATAAATAGCGTCAATTTAGTAAATATAACAAATAGTATTAACAGACTATTAAGGGAAAAAATTACATCTTTACAAAATTTGTGTATTTCTTATCATGATTTCTTATCATGGCGATGAATTAAAATACACGCCAGTGTTTAAACATGAAAAACCTACACAGTGGATCCAACCACCAATTAATCAGAAACAATATAAACTTTCACATACATATAAGGAAGATATTAATAGACAAGTAGTAAAAATTTTAGATGACGGCATTATATCTCCAAGCACCTCACCATGGAATTCACCGTTATTGTTAGTACCAAAAAAGAGCGATAAGGACGGTAACAAGAAATGGATACTAGTAATAGATTTTCGTAAACTAAATGATGTAACAGTAAAACAAGTATTTCCGATTCCTCGTATAGACAAGATAATAGATCAGATAAAGCATAGTAATATTTTTCAACTTTACATTTTTCAAGTGGTTATCATCCGGTCTTAGTAGAAGAATGAGATACAAAAAAACAGCTTTCAGTACGGGACTTGGACATTTTGAATTTAATAGAATGTCATTTGGTTTAACAGGAGCAACAGTCACTTTTCAAAGAATAATGATCCACATATTAACAGGTTTTCAGGGTAACGATGTTTTTGTGTATCTCAATGACATATTTGCGTATAAAAATTTAAGCGAACATGAGCATAAATTAGGTAAAGTATTAGAGAAATTTAGGGAATATAATTTAATATAATTTAAAATTGAATGCGTAAAAAATATTCCTGTGCCAAGAAATAGTAAAGAAGTACAAGCATTTCTAGGATTAATCAATTATTACAGAAAATTCGTAGGAAATATGGCCAAAATATCATTACCGATTAATAATTTACTTAGAAACGAAATTTACATGGACAGCGATTGTCAAAATTAATTTATTAAACTGAAAGAATATATAATTTCATCACCAATTCTCTCAATTCCTGATTTTACGAAAACTTTTTTACTAACAACTGATGCAAATAACGAAGCAATAGGCGCGCTACTGTCGCAAGGTTAAGTTGGAAGCGATAGACCAATCGCATTTGCAAGCAGGGCATTAAATGGGGCTGAAAAACGATAATCCACCATTGAAAAAGAATGTTTAGCTATAGTTTGGGCAACAATAAATTTTAGAGCATATCTTTTAAGAAGACCATTAATTTTTTTTGCAAATCATCAGCCATTACGTAGCTAACATGAAAGATCAAACTTCAAGATTAGCCAGATTTAGGCATAAATTGTCAGAATACGATTTTGAAATAATTTACAAACCAGGTAAAAACAATTTGAACGCGGATGCTTTAAGCAGAATACCATATATTAAACCAGATATTACAGCCTTACAAACACGATCGAAAACTACACAAAATAATGTAGATCAGCAAACCACAAAAACAAAACCCCAAATCAGTACATCAGTCGTTGATGAAATAAATTAAATTTTCAAAATGTATGTACTGCGTAGCTATATTGGACGCAGAAGCAAGCTCTGCACAGTGTTCGCTGCCATAAAATAAAAAATCGAAGTCTAAAGTTTGGATAGAAATGTATCACTAATAAAAACAGGCTTTTCAAAAATAAAATTGATTTTGTTTCATTCCAACCGTACCCTTTAAGAATAGCTTCTAAAGTTAGAGTATGTAATTTGTCTGAGCTTTCAGTGTGACCAGCAAAATAATGAAGCGTAACTTAAAAAAAAAAATTATATAAAAGAAGTGTGTATTGGTATAATTCCAAATGAATATTGAAAAGCAAGGTTTCTAAATAATTTTAATGGTCTTAACTTGTTGAGTGCTTTTTATAAAATGAATGTTGTCCCAGTACCATTGTTGGAGTCCATATAATAAAATTTCAGCTAAAGTTTTAGTTGTTTACCCCCCTGAACCCTCCATTGGGATTTATATATTAACATAAGTCAACATTTTAGCATAGTAGCCGCGGTAGCTCAGTGGTTAGTGCGTTGGACTGCGAGCCGAAAGGTCCCCGGTTCAAGCCTGGACTGGGGCTAACAACATCTTTTCATAGAAACATTTTTCTATACCGCGCTACCTCTCGTCAGTAAATGGCAAACCTACGAGAGTAAAACCATTGCCTATGAAAATCTCTCGCCTGCCGTTCGGATTCGGCAATAAACTGTAGGTCCCACCACTTTGAGTACAAATATAATACGCACAGCTCAAAATGGTGAGAGAGCTCGGCCGAAGTTATATACAGGACTGTAGCGCCAAACTATTATTTATTATTATTAAGTCAACATTTTAAGATTTTTAAGTGTTAATAGCAGCTGCCCGAAAGTGCCATTTCTTGTGTTATCTTTCATAGACCTCCCATAGGTGCGGCTTTCTAGGAAGACAACATACTTTTTATGTATTTTTTGCTTCTCGTGACACGATTGATTATATGATAAGCATGTCCTAACATGATCTGACCATAAATGATCATGACCTCCCGAATAGGGTGTATTTCTACTAGGATTTTGATTTGCTTGATTAAGTTTGAAATATATGGTTTTAAAACACTTTTATATATAATTTTTTTATTATTATGTTTTTTTAAATAGTTTTTTTATTCTTATTTTGTAAAACGAAACGATATTAATAACTTATTAGGTTTTAAAAAACAAATTTACAAAAAAAAAAATTTTGCTTCACATGGTGGAAGGAGGTGGCAGGGGGTGGCCCATTTTATCAATAAATAATTTTAACAATTTTATGAAGCCGTAACCAAAAATTCACGTTGATATCACTACTGGAAGTATTTTTGACCGCTCACTCCATATAAGTCCGACCACTGTGCACTGTAGCGAAAGCATTTTACGATCATTACATGCTTAAATATTCCAAAAGTATAGTTACTGACAATGGTTCAAGATTCGTCACTAAACTGTTTTCAGATACATGTAAATTGTTAGGAATTAAAAAGGTACATATTACGCCATATCATCCTCAAGTTAATGGATCATTGGAAAGAAGCCATCGACTGTTAGCAGATATTTACGAAGTTTTGCAAAAGAAGATTGGTCAAACTGAGACCAATGGTTAAATTCGGCAATGCATGTGCACAATAACACAGTGCATATGTCAACAGGACAAAAGCGTTTCCGTACTTTATATGGGTTTGATTATTATATAAAATGTAAATGATCACCAGTTTATAATACTGATGATTACAACAAATTATTAAAATACCAGTTTAAGAGCTATCATTACATGCTTATTAATAACTATTGAAAAATCAAAATAAAAATGAGGTACTTTCGATAGTTAGTCCTGTAATGACCATAATTTCTATCAAAGGAAAAGGAAAAAAACCATAACAACTTATTGAAAGCATATAAGTTATGCACAATTAAATAAATATATATACAGAAATAAATGACTGAACCAATAGTTCATGATGATCATAACACGTAAAATAGATCATGCTAAAATGAAATGCATACTATTGCAAACAACAACGCGTTAATAATAATTTTATGTAGGAATATGTTTTTAAATCTTAATCAAACAAATAAGTGCTTGCGGAAATAGCTATGTACGTATTAATTTTAAAAAATAACTAGCATTAAATCATGTAATAAAAAATATAATAAGGTGAAAATAGATAAAAGAATAATGTGATCTGTATTACACTATATTAGATTTTTCATAAGCAAATATTTCAGTACGAACTTGCAAAAGAAATAAAATATATATTGTCACATTAATTGAGATAGGTCAGTGCGTCAATTGCATTGTCAAGGGCATTGTCTACGAAAAACAAAAATATTATCATATATCAATCATAACTAAGTTCATGAAAAAAAGATTTTAAAGTAACTACAATATAACATGTACGCCTTAGTAAAACTAATAAGTAAAATGTTTAATATAAACCTACAATTAAAATTTAAAATTTGAATACTATCATGTAAGGCAATATAAACAAAAATGATGAATACTTATATTAAAAATGATGTTAAATATAAATTATTTGTAAAGTTAGAGTAAACAGACAAAGCACACAAAGAAGTAAATCATTTCCGAAGAAGAACAACAAGCAATCCACCAAATTATAAAAATCGACGCAGAAGACACTAAGTATAAATTTTAATTGTCAAAGATGGTCGTTTAATTTTGTTGGGAAAAGGTCTGTAATGGTAATGGAAGAAATGAAATAGAAAAGAAGAATTACAAAACAATATGCCAGAGTTACAACAACAATTAAACATCAATAACATGCTTTTTCCATATACACTTATTAAGCTGTCAATGCGAACCTGGTGAAAAAAAAATAACAAATGAACAAAACTACCGCAAATGTTCTACATCAACAACGTTTTACATATTATGCTGATAATTTCTTCAATAAAAACATTACTTGCGTTTTTTTCATAATTTTTTGTTCCGGATCAAAGCAATTGTGAAAAAAGCAATGTGGCTCTAATTAAATAATACACAAACCTTTCTTCTTAATATATGAAAGGATAGTGTCTTTGGTATGACACTTACATTTTTTTATATATTAAATAAATTGAAAAAAAACAGCGGCGATTATCATGTTTGAAAATACCAGTGATTGCGGAAGGCACTGTTCCATTGAAAATGGTTCTTGCAGCACCGCAAATGGTAGCAACGACTGCGACACTAACACACAAAATAAAAAACAGAGACGCACATTTATTTTCTTGTGGACGCTGTGGATGCTGCAGATTCTCCAAAACCAGTGATCCCAAGGTCCAATATAATTTGATATCATTTTTTGAGCGGTTGGAGTTTTGGTTGTCGTCACCAAACGAAATATCAACTTATTTTCAAAAATTTTTTTTTTGTTTACTCAAAATTTTGAAGTTTATATTCTGTCAATTTATGTCAGCAACATTCAGCAATCTTCGCCGCATACGTTTTAGTCCGTACACATCTTCAATGAGTTGAGCCGGATAGCTACACCAGAAATTTCTCTGGTTCAAATGTTGTTTTTGTTTTGCGTAAAAAATTTGTTCCAGCTCAAATTTAAATTATGAAAAAAACGCAGCTACTATTTCATAAAATGTGAGAAGACGAAAATTAAAAACATTAACAACCAGCAATATACGTATTCAAATATTGTTACTGTTGTGGATACAATTTATTTATTTGAACATATGAAAGCGAATGAATTTATTTTCTAAAATTTTCAGAACGATAAAATACAAAATATCATTGATAACATGTTTGTACATAATAAAGTAGTTTATAGTAAAGTATACAACTTCAACACCTACCCTTACTAAAAACTCCTTTAAATTAAACCCAGCTTCTTCACATGTTCTTTTTATTAGTTCTTCTGTAGGACCTTTGTAAATATGTCAGCGGTGTTCTCGGTTGATGGTACATACTTTAAGTCAGTATCGCCACACTCATCCAATTCTTATCTCAGAATTTCGCGTTCTTCGTTTAACAAAATTTCAGAGTTTTCCCATTTTTTTGCCTGCATTCAGGACTTCCGTGAATGCCAACACATCCGGTTCGTTTAATTTAGGTTCGTTCACCTTACTTGCTGTTTCTATACTACGATCGAATATGTCATACTAACATTCTTTTTTTGAAGTAGCAGTGTCTTCAAAAAATTCGACATCTCGACTGATGTACACTCTTTTGTTATTAAAGTCATACAATCTGTATCACTTTGATTTCGCGCAGTAACCTATCAGCACGCATACCACACCTCTAGGTTGAAACTTGGATTTTCCGCAACGCTTATCCAGTACAAATGTTTTGCATCCAAACAAACGTAGGTGAGACACTGTCGTTTTTACCCCACTCCATTTTTCAATGGTCTTGATGGACACTTGTTTCTTAAGTACACTGCTTCTGCCCATACATTTTCGGGCAATCCTGATCCAATTAGTTAACATCGTGACATTTCGACAATAGTCCGATTCGCCCGTTCCACCACTCCGTTCTGCTGTGGTGTGTTCTATACAGAAAACTGTCGTCATATAGCAAGATTTTCCAAATAAATTGAAAACTCCTTGCTCAGAAATACTCGGCTATTATCACTACGTAGCGTCAGCAGTCTGTCTTTCTGCCATGGCCACAAAGCTTTGGAACGAATTAAAAACTTCTCCTTTGCTCTTTAAGAAATATACATAGTTCATGCGAGTGTAATCGTCGATAAACAAAACGAAATACCGAGCACCTCCAAGCGATGTGACCCTCATAGGCCCGCATGCATCCGAGTGTACTAACTCGA
This sequence comes from Dryomyza anilis, assembly GCA_951804985.1. Classification (NCBI taxonomy): domain Eukaryota; kingdom Metazoa; phylum Arthropoda; class Insecta; order Diptera; family Dryomyzidae; genus Dryomyza; species Dryomyza anilis. Next base: position 62,350,390 of record OX638133.1, on the reverse strand, counting down.
TAACTTAACCAGCCCGTCTACTTCCACCTTTGGGAAAAGGTTTTGTGCAAATTTTTATTATTGGCAATCCCCGAACCATCTCTTTTTGTGATAATTCATGTATACCTTGAGTATTGAGGTGTCTAAGCGCTTGTGCGCTTGTGTACATACCGTTTTGTATGCTCTTTTTATGCATACCATTCACAGTACAGGACTTAGAAAGACATACAATTTTAAAAAGCTCAGAAAATCAAGACGAAATATGAAAATAAATGGTGTCGAAAGAGGTTGTGACAGCAACAAATAGAACGCATCCAACATAAACACGTAAAAAGCAAGTAACAGAACGAGCAGAAGCAGCAGCATTATTCTTTTTAATAAAATAATGGAGGAATAATTTTGTGAATGAGAAACTTAATTTTTTATTTTTTTTTCATGGAGTATGCACATAAAATACAAATCTAAAAGCACAATAACATATGCATGTTTTTTTGTTTACAAATTAACCACACTCAGGGGATGCCCCCTATTCATGCAATGCACAGTGTTGATCGTAAGAAGGGATGATAGATTAAATGGAGGGGGGAAATATGGAGTAGTGTCGGTGAATGTTTGTTTTGAACTTTCCAATATCAAAAATGTCGGGAAAAACGGACGCCGGGAGATTGTTCCACAAACGTGTCATGCGACTGAAGAACGAATTCTCTCTATAATGCGTGGTTCTGTTGAGAGTCGAGTGGACTACGAAGGGGTGGGCTTGGTTTGATGCCCGAGTAGAACGAGAAAACACACGACCTGGTGGAATCAGGCCATGTTTTTTACTAGAACACATACCGTTGTAATACCTATAAAACAGGCTTACAAACCCAACGGTCCTTCGGTGATCCAATAGAAAACCAATAGACGATGAGATATTTTCATCCCCTATCAAATATATCGCACGTTGTTGGACTCAGTCCAGCTAATCCAAGGAGGATTTTGAGGCCCCTTCCCAAATTTGCGTATTAAATTTCATTTAAGGACGTATATAGGTAGTGTAGACAGAGCGTAGGTCTGCAGAAGTGAAGTATGTTTTACACCGTTTTATAAAACCGAGGCACTTGGCCGCTTCTTTCGACACATTAAATATGTGGTCATTCCAACGGAGATCACAATGAATAGATATGTCCAGAACGTCAAGAGCAGCTGACTGCGCAATATCTACAGCACCCATATTGAGGGGTGAATCCATTCTTTTGTGGGATAACAGACAACATTGGGTCTTGCTGGCATTAAAATCTACTCTATTTGTAACACCCCACTCAGAGATTGATTTAAGGTCATTATTGAGTGTGCCATTCATATGTGTCCTTTACGCTCATTCTCCAAAGAGTTTGGGCGCTTGTTCAACGAGTATGAATGACAAATGTTACTGTCATCTGCAAAGGAATTAATTGGGTTCTGGGTCAATGACAGAAGGTCATTGATAAATACCAGAAATAGGGATGGGGACGAAACCCTGCGGAAATCTATCACAACTCGTATAGAACGATCCTGAAGAAAACTCGATATCCATCGAGTAAAAGATTCACCGACACCAAATGTAATTAGTTTTGAAACGAGGGCTTTATGTCACACTCGATCAGAAGCCTTGGAAATATCGAGAGCAACAGCCTGACTCTCCCCGAAAAGGCGAATACAATTATCCCACTTTTCGGAGAGGACCGCCATCAAGTCACCTGTGGATCTGGCTCTACGGAAACCATATTGGCTGTCACTGAGCAATTCGTTGTGCTCCAAATAATTCACAAGGTGGAAGTTAATAACGCTCTCTCTCCATTACCTTGGAGAGTGCAGAGCATATTGCAATGTTTCGGTAATTGGCAGGGTTCGAAGCCTCGCCCTTTTTCGGGACTGGCTGGACATTGGCAACCTTCCAACAAGATGGAAAAACTCCTGTAGTGTAGGAGATGTTACGCAACGGACAAGCCAGCGTTGACGCACACTTCTTCAACACATGGGCAGATATGCCATCTGGCCCAGAGGCTTTGTTAATGTTGAGGTTTGCTAAGCCCTTTTTAACTGCCCGAGTTCGAAAATGAATCTCCGGCATTGCAAAAGAAACAAAATCGACGACGGGCAGTGATTGATTACTTTCTGGGAGCGTTGAATTATTTGCAAATAATTCTGCCAAGAGATTAGTTTTATCAACCGGGTCAGTGAAGGTCTGGCCATTCGTAATAAAAGTTGGAGTAGACGATGTCGTCTGATTCTTCACCCTTTTTACGAATGACCACAAATTTTTAGTACCTCTATGGTGAAGTAGGACCTTTTTGCGCGCGTTTTGTTCGTGAAGAAATTTTTCGCGCTAGATCACGGCATTATAGCGATTCCTAGCCTGTATGCGAAGTCTTTCTGTGTCTGCCTTCTTGTTAAACCGCCAATTTTAAAAGGCTTCCTCTTTCGACCTGACTACAATCCTACAAGTCTCATTAAACCATGAGTGGTCCTTGGGTTTAATGCTAATTTAGAGGGTATGAAGGACCGCATACCTAATAAAATACTATTTTGTACCATTAAAGCCGTGGCATTTATGTCTCTGTCTGCGAAACTCCATTTCCAATTAAAGTTGCGAAAAAAATCATTTAACGCAACCCAATTTGCTTTTTCGTAAAGCCATACATTCCTCTTCGGGGCTTTAATCGAAGAGGCGCGTAAACTAGAATACGAAAACTCAGCGGAAACAGTACAGTGGTCGGAATTATCAAGAAGTGCAAGGACTTTTACATCATATTTTTCATGATGTGAAGTCAGAAAAAGGTCTAGGACTTTTTGGCTTTACCCACCGACGCGTGGGATGTACGTCGGTTCCTTCACCAATAGAGTGAGTTGATTGCACTCTGCAAACAGCTCAACATAACAACCTTCCTGTGTTGGAAGACCCGAGTGGCTCAACCATGTGGCGTTGTGCACATTAAAATCGCCCGTAACAACAATTTTACTGCCTGGAAATTGCTCCAATATATTTGAGATCGAATCAGATACCAGCTTATTACAGGTGGAAACCATATCGAGATTCAAACTTCTATAAAGAAAGCACAAGTGCATGATGTGTTTTTGGATTTTGAATTTAACCCAAATTGTATTAAATTCGCTATCCGACACACTATGTTGTAGCTGTACTTGATACACAACGTCATTCCGAATAAATAGAGCGAGACCCCTATGTGCAGAAAATAATGGCACTAAGTGATACTCAGGTATTTGAAAATCCAGTGGATCTGCATCCTCATTAACCTGGGTCTCACCCAGTGCCATTATCTGTGGCCTATTAACGGACACATACGCATATATAGAGAAAAAATTCGTTCTCAGCCCAAGAATGTTGGCAAAATCTATGCGAAATCTTTGTGACATTTTATCTACTGGACAAGTTTAGAAGAGACATACATACTACCAAGGCGCAGCAGTTGACATAAACAAATGAGAGCGCAAGTCAAGCTGTGGTGAGTGTTAGGCCTTCACTACAGCATAGATTACGCATTCAGTGCAGCCTCAACCGTGCGCGCTAGTAGTGTGGAGTAGGATGGGGGACGGAGGGAATACGTCAACAAACCTGTGCAATTGCAGCAAAGAGCATAGAAAAGCCCCTTTGAGTCGGCAATTGAAAAAACAGCGAGAGCGGAATCTCAGCAGGCAGCGCGAAACTGGTTCTATTATGTTGTTGTTGCAGAATTTGTATTTTTTATTTTATTTATTTGGTGTTTATTTTTCTTTTTAGTTTTTTATGTAAATTATTAGTTTGTGTTTTAATTTAATTTTCTTTTATTTCGTTGTTATTTTATGTTGGCCGGGCACATTAAACACAGTTTTGAAACACATTTATACTAAACGACGGACGAAACACGTTAAAAAGACAAGAGACGACACGGCCGTCCCCCATTAATGCGTCACCCTTAACATAACGTGAACGACGTAACTCTAACAAGTGTATAATGTTAATGAGTGCATACTTTCAGGGTCTTAAATTAAGTCTGCTTAAAAAAATTCATTGCTTGTAATTTAATCCGAGGCTCACGCCTACAAGTCTGTTAAAAAGCAACAACAAAAGCATTGGTTGTAATTGAAGTCAAGAATAATGCCAGCATGGGAACCATCTGAGAATTTAGCTAATTGAAATTTTTTCAAAGTCAATGATTTCACAACATTAGTAATATACGAGTTTTTTGTAGTACGTAGATATAAGAATATGCTTGCACTTGTAAGTTGTTATACAAATCGAGTATGTCTTAGGGAGCAAGGGGTTCGTGATTGGCAGGATACCGAGTTGATGAGTAGAGGTTAAGTTTAGATATTAAGCATTATGTCTTTAACTGCCGTAGAGTGCAGACGTGTTTCTTTTATAAGTAAAACTTTCATTAAATAAAAGTATGTCTTAGAAGAAAAGACTTGTATTAATTATTTCATGATATTAAAAATGGAACTTCAACGTTGAACATTCTCTGGTAGATATCATAATAATAATACAAGTTTGTACAGTTCAATAAAAACTTAGCGGAGCTCTCTTTTGTTTGCAAGACACATGACAAATTACACAATGAATGGCAACAATGTGACATGTCCTAATATTAATGCGACGTAATGAGACAAATATTTTCTGCAACCATAGCATGCGCATTGATATTTTCAACCATTTCAGGATGTAAGCACACTGAAGCTGTATTGTGAGCGAAGATGTGCTTGCAATGGCCGGACTGCACAAAACGCTTTACTATGCAGACTTTCATAAGAAATCTTGTAAGAATTTATCGCACAAAAAAAAGTTGAAAGCTTTGTTCTAGAACTTTTCTTAATGTTGAAAATGCGAGAAAGCGAGTATTCGATTATAAACATTTGTATGTAACACAACGGAGTATGAGAACTTAATGTAATTTATTCAAATATGTTTAAACTATAGTGTCTGCATTTTAATCATGTATAAGTTAACGTTTAAAGTCTCAGATATATATTTATTTTTAAATTGACACTTCGTCTTGACAATACGACTGCTCACTGTCATAGCCAACAATAAGTTGAGAAAGACGGAGTAAAAATGCAATTAAGTGCGCATTGTATGTATATTAAGATCAGTACCAAGGTATGAATGGTATTGATCGTGGTTCTTATCAACCATATATTAATTTTTCAGAAAAACAATCATAATGTAATAAATTATCTACTACACTATGATTATAGCGACCTAGTATTGTTGAAATAAAATCAATTGTAGTATAGTTGTCGATATCATAATCGAGTTTTAGCTAATATAGCTAGCTTGCACTTTCACAGCATAATGCTGGAAAATATTTACCCACTTAATTAGTTGGGCTCGTGAACAAGACATGCATTTGTTACATTATAGTTTTTACATTATAGTTTTAGTCTACATTTGAGTTGATTTTTTAACAGATTTATATTATACTGTGGACAATAATTAACTAAATTACACATTCGATTGAAGGGTGAAGCATCAAAATAATTAGTTCTACTATAAGGTACATAAAAAAGAACATCACGGTGTCTGCTACTTCTACGATTATGGTTAAAACTAATATAGTTAAGAAGCTCGGGTGAATCAAGTTTACCAGTTATTAATTGATGTATGTAAATGTTGTGAATATAATTTTTTCTCTGCGTGTATTCAAATTACGGATGTAATGTGTTTTTAATATTTCGGTTGTAACGGAGATGGGACACCTAGTCCACTAATCCAAACAACATACATATTGTGTAAAAATTGTATGCGATTTAGCTGTTTTGAGGTTTTCACGGTACATACATATATATATATATATATATATATATATATATATATATATATATATATATATATATATAGAATGGATAGTGGCTTACTCGGCCGCTGTACCCAAAAAGCAACGAGCAACACAGAATAATTTAAAAACAAATCATTCGCGAGCAACTCTAAAATACAACGTTGACCACATAAGATCTTAAGATCGCCACTGACTATGTTTTCTTCCCAAATAATAAGTGATACACCTGATGGTAACAGAAAAGAGGAAACATACATCGAAAAAAATTAAAAATGTGTTAACGAAGGCAAACAAACCGGAGATGCATCGCAACAAAATAGAAACTAAGATGTTAAGATGGATAGTAAAAGGAAGAAGACGCGAAACAAATTCACCCGACCGGACTCGATAATTATATCGACAAACGGTGAAATGACATACGCAGACAAATTGCGAAAGATTAATGGGAGTCCAGGCGTAAAGGGTTTAGGCGACAGTGTCGCTCGCATCAGGAGAAAACTGGTGGGCGATCTTCTCTCCACCGACATAGTGGAGTAAAAATGAAATAATCACTAACTCTGATATATGCTCAGCATTACCCAGTTTGGAATTATATATTTTTTAAACAGACGTAAAGAACCTAAGGCGTATAGTGGTATGCAAACTGTAACAATTTGCAAGTGTCCTTTTAAAGGTGCTTCAGATGCATGGAGTTCGGAAACTAGGGGAAAACGTGAACCAGCCCCTACGACAGATCGACACTATGCAAAAAACCAGAATGCATATTTTGTAAACTAAATAATAATTCAGACGTGAACCACGTCCAAGGGCGCAGTAAATGCCTTAGGTGTGCACTTAACAAATGCTCGGAGATGAAACTTATCTAGCTTTATCTGAACCACTGCAAAGCTGCGCAGGACTTGCATTCGCAAATCATTTGTAAACAATGAATTGGCATTTTATAAACAATGTATTGGCAAGGAACGTGGAATGGTGCGAGAGTGAAAACACATCGACCACCATCCTATTCACAGCTACCATCATTCGTACACGAAATATTAACCAGTTTCGAAACAAAATCACAGAAACGGGCGTCTAAAAAATAGGATGTGTGGATAGGATGTGCTTTTGTAGAAACCCTAAAACAATGTCAACAAATAGAGGGTGCATCTCTCAAAGTAGTGCAGGCATGCGATGCTTCAATGAATTGTCGCAGATTAGCGAGTAGCAGACGGAAAATTAAAGGAACACTATTGACACAAATTGTTTCAACATTGTCCCCACAACATAGGGACAGCTCACATGGCCGAGTAGTAGCGCCACAACCAGGTGACATTCCTCATCATATCGACCTATATATGTACTCCAACCGACAGGGAAGATTCTCAAAATATTACTCCGTCTACTAGAAATTGTTGAGAGCAAAGACGGACTAGCGTACGTCAATTTGGATTCGGTAAGTCGCGATCTAGCATCTCTCCAACTGATATGGGGACAAATTTGGCGAAGACGGCAATTGAGGAAAAAAGAGCTGAACAGAAGTCTTGCGCACTTATAACGACATTAAGAATCCATTCAACTCTGCCAACTGGTGACGAATAAAAGATGCACCACGAAAACTTGGCATAACTGTGTATCTCGCTAACATTATATCGAGCTAATTCTCGGACAGGTAATTATGCTTTGATACGGATGACGGACCAGTATCACTCAAGTATACTGCAGGAGTCCCACAGGGCTCAGTTCTCGGTTCGTTAATCTGGAATATTATGTACAACGGCACAATACGGAATTAATACTGATTACCAAATGAATAGAGTGATACATATTGGAGTGGTACATATTGGAAAGATATATATTGAAGTGGGAAGATGACGAGGGCAAAACAGGTGTGATCAATCATAGAATGGTCGATGGACCCACTCGCTCGTCTCAGATAGCATTTCAGAACTAATATAGAAGTAATATATGAATTTTATCCAGCTTAATCTAAATCACTGCAAAGTTGGCCAGGACTTGCTTTCGCAAACCATTTGCGAAGATTGCTATCGTATGTGACCAGTACAGAGAAATGCCAAATAGTGTACGGGCGTCAGATTCAACTAGCAAGGCGGCGGTTTGGGCGTGCGGAAAACGTGCGATTGAAGAAATTTCAGAGAATATGGAGGACGGCTACGTAAGAGCGGTAATGTGCATACTTTTATGGCGAGAGCGACAGGATCCGTGGTTGACCTAACGTTTGAAATCAATGCATTGGCAAGGAATGTGGAATGGTGCGTCAGCGAACATTACACACACAACGACCACCAAGCACTCCTATTCACAGCTGCAATCACACGCACACGAACCGTCGACCAGTTTCGAAAAAATAACACAGAAGTTTCTTGGGCGTCCAAGAAACTAGATGTGGATGCATTTGAGAAAACCCTCAAACAATGCCAACAAATAGAGGGTTCAGCGAAAGAGAAATCCGAGCACCTCTCTCTCAGAGTAGTGCGATGCTTCAATGCCCCGTCGCAGATTAGCGAGTAGCACAATAAAATTGCAAATCTTGGCATTCATTGCCTCAATGCGAGAAGGCGCTGTCACCGTAGCAGAAATAGACCAGGCTTCGATGAAAGGCAACTGAAATACAAACTAGCCCGGACTTCGCTAAAGCAGGCAATACAACAAAGCAAACAGGCATGCTTTAAACAAATATGCGAAGATGCTGATTCAGACCCCTGAGATATAGCATACAGAGTCGTAATGTAATGCATTAAAAGAAAGAGATCACCCCAACTAAGCTGATCAACACTCTTGAGATAAGTTGTTTCAACATTACTTACAACATAAGGAGAACTCAAATAGCCGAGTAGTAGCGCCACAACTAGGTGACATACCAGCAATCGCAGTTGAAGAATTGGCCGCAATTTCAAAAAGAATCGGCGACAATAAGGCCCCGGGCCCAGACGGCATTCCAAATGCAGCACTTGCTGGCGGTTGCAAATGTTCCCAATATGTCCAATATTTTCATAGAGACATACAACCAATGCCTCGCCGAAGGTGTATTTCCTGTTCGATGGAAGAAGCAGAAGCTAGTACTCATCCCGATGCCAAACATGCGTTTAGGATATCGATCGTATATCGACCTATATGTATACTAGATCCTCGAAAAAGTAATATACAACCGCCTTCTAGAAGTCGTTGAGAGTAAAGACGAGCAATACGCCAATTTAGATTCCGTAAGTCGATTGATATGGTGACACAATTGACGAGGACAGCAATTGAC